>CM067360.1:86168561-86263059 GCA_034401795.1 Chaetoderma sp. LZ-2023a
AATTAGTTTCAAAATATTATACAGAGATTGTATTAAATGGTAAAGACATAAGTTTCGTCCAACGTGTCGGATAAGTAAGCGTTAAAGACGGACTATATCGAGCCATTGATGACGTAATGAGTATGATCATCATACAAGCCACTTAGTTAATTATGACGTCATATGATGTCAGGTGATCGAGGGATAAACTGGAAAGGTGAATTACTATTCCGGAAAATTTGGAGTCGGGTATGAGGCTCGATTAAACTTTTCTGTCACCTGTTTTGATGGCTTCAGAAAATGTGTTATTTGTGTCCGCTAGTCGGAAGGAAATCGGACTTGGGAATATTGGCATCCAATAGGAAATAATTTCATCAAACCTAAAATATTTAGGCCAAATCTTTGCACTGTTATATGCATGTATTCGAGGTAAGCGAGGTGTTGTTAAAATTTCGAAATTTTGAGATGCGCCTTTTAGCCATAAATCCAGAATGCAAGTAGGTAGAATCACCAAATTAGGCACAATAAAGTGATATTATGAAGTGGATGGACTGTATTTTTAGTTGGGAGTCAAAAGGTCAAATATCGATGTTACGGGGTCACTCCCGAAATAGCCACAGTTTTAGCCATAAATCCGGAACGCAAGTAAGTAGAATCACCAACTTCGTGACAAACATTCATATTCTGTAGTCAAAAATGTAAAACGATATGGTGCGTGGTCACTTAGTGCATACTGGAATACAGATATCCGTCTATAATTATGCAGGTCAAGAAGGTAGAATTGCCAAATTGGTAACATACATTCATCTTGAGGTTGGCTAGAGGGGAAAAACTGTTTTTCAGATCAATAGTTCAAATATCTAGGTCACAGGGCCACTAAGTGCCTCCCCAAAATACACATCTTTAGCCATAAATCGGGAACGCAGGTAGGTAGAATCACCAAACTATTAGTTTCAGGACAAAGCATCTAATATCTATGTCACAGGGGTCACACAGTACATCCTTGAACACACATGGTCATAACACTGGAAAGGCAAGTAGGTCGAACAACCAGATTTAACATACGCATCCGTATTGTGACACCTTGTGATTGCTTTGTGTTTGAGGTCAACGGATCAACTATCTAGGTCAAGGGGGTCACTAGGTGCATTGCCAAGAAAGAGCGCAAAGGCGTGGGTAGTTATTATTATTATTATTATTATTATTATTATTATTACCGGTCAGAAAATAAAAAAATAATAAAAAGTTAAATATGAAAAGGTATTTTAACTGCAGTAAGTGTCAGAGACGGCCAGCTAATGCTGATCTAATTGTGATAGTGTGCCCCCCCCCCCCCCCCCCCCCCCCCAGACCTTGTGGGATATAGTAGGAGCATATAGCCAGGCGTGTTAGGGATATTTTGGTTCAGATTCTTCCAACAGCACCAAATCTGACTCAGATGTCATCCATGCCATAGTATTTCGATTTCTGACGGCCGGCAAGATGGACGCCCTCCGGGGTCGACCATTTTTAGGAAGAAAATCAAATACGGCCGCCACCCAGGTTAGAGGTCAATCTTAAATATAAAAAACCCAAAAGGGTAGAATCATGAATAAAACCACTTTTTAGGGATCTTTTGGGTCTGGAAATCCGATTTTGATCCTATTTCGACGAGGTGAAGTCAAGGTCACCCGTCAATGTCACGCTAAATGCTGATTTTGGTGTCCAAAATTCGACATTTTAGTGGTTTTTCGTGAGAAGATATACAAACAGTACCTTCGGCGGAATAAGAGCGGAATCTGATTCCCCAACTCTGGAAACCCCTAACTGTGGTATTATTCATGGTTCTAACCCTTTTGGTTTTTAAACTATGATCGATTGACCTCTAACCCGAGTGGTGGCCATATTGGATTTTTGTCAATATGGCGGCTCCGGGAGCGCTCGTCTTGGCATCCATCAAAGATCAAAACAGTATGACATGGGCGACATCCTGGCCAAAATTTTGTGCTTTTGGAAGAATCTGAATCAAACAGTATATAATGCCCTACCATCCCTAACTAATAGGTTTTAGAAAAGAATACGTAATGTGAGTAACAACACAACTCCCACCAGCAGCAGTCTTAAATACAATCTACTCACATTATTGTGGAAACAATCATCGAAAAATTATTGTACTCCAAATTGTGTTTCAAGTATCTCCTTAATAGTGAGTGTGAGTGTAAATGTGCGTGCGTTGCGTGTGTGCCTGCGTGTGTGCGTGTGTGCGTGCGTGCGTGGGTGGCGTGCGTACGTGCCTGCGTGCGTCCGTCCGTCCGTACCTGCGTTGCGTGCGTGCGTGCGTGCGTGCGTGCGTGCGTGCGTGCGTACGTGCGTGCGTGCGTGCGTGCGTGCGTGCGTGCGTGCGTGCGTGCGTGCGTGCGTGGCGTGCGTGCGTGCGTGCGTGCGTGCGTGCAATGACTATTTGTGCCCGCAAGCAGATACATAAGCAGAAAACACACTTCGATGTAAAGATATGTGTCTTTGGACGAATCATAGGAAAATCATTGTGAAATACGCAAATTCTATAGAAGGGAAAGAGAAATCGTGAAGGAAAAAATCAATTTGGTACAAGCATGTGGCATATTAACTTTTGCCACGTGTCTGGGGGCAGTTTGGAATGCATCAAGGAAAACGCCCTGAAGGAATGCTGGACGTTTCCTACATAATGCGAAAAAGATGGACTACTATGCATCCATTACATTTTTAAAACATTTCTTTATTTCTCAGCTAATAACCGTCTGCAATCCGTGCCTAGAAGCAAAGTAAGAACACAGTTTTTCCCGAAGATACTACGTGTGTTGCAATTGACTTAAAAAATCCCCAACATTCTCGTCGGTTCTGGGAAACCCTCGATGAGCGGATTACGAAATCACCAGGAAAATTGTCCTTGTTCGATTGTTTGTGAATACGATTTGTCAACCGACATGTTGCTGAACGTAAAGCCAGGATCACATTACACCAATATAGTGTATATGGCTATACCAAACCCGTATAAAATGCAGTGTACATCAACAGGCCCCCCGTCTATTTTTCCCCATCCATGGTGCCAATACAATTCGGAATGTTCCAGAGTTGTTGTGCCAAAACATATGATTGCTGAAGCAATGAGTAAAACACGCCAAGTATTTAATCATTAAACACAATCATATTGCCTTTACGACGCTGTCACTGGCCTGCCCACTCGCTAACCCCCCCTACCCCCCCCCCACACCATATCTACACTTCCCTCTCTCCCTGGTTCGCTCCCTACCTCCTCGTCCCCTTCGCCCTCATTCACTCTGCTTCCCCCCCCCCCCTCCCACCCACCCCTCACTCCCTCCCTCACTCCCTCTCTCTCCCTCCCTCTCTCCTTCCCTCCCTCTCTACCTCCCTCTCTCTTTCTCTCTCTCTCTCACACCCTCTCTCTCTCCTTCTCTCCCCTCTCTCTCCGTCTCTCTCCCCCTCTCTCTCTCTCCCTCTCTTTCCCTCACTCTCCCTCTCTCTCCCTCTCTCGCCATCTCTCTCCCGCGCCCTCTCTCTCTCTCTCTCCCTCCCCTCTCTCTCTCTCTCTCTATCTCTATCTCTATCTCTCTCTCCAGCATCCATCCCTCCCTCCCTGTCTCCCTCCCCCCCCCCCTCGCTCTCTCTCCCTCCCCCCCCCCCTCCATCCCTCCCTCTCTTTCTCTCTCTCTCTCTCCCTCTCTCTCTCTATCGCTCTCTCTCCCTCTCTCTCTCTCTCTCTCTCTCTCTCACCATCTCTCTCTCTCTCCTTCTCTCTCTCTCTCTCTCTCTCTCCGTCTCTCTCCCCCTCTCTCTCTCCCTCTCTTTCCATCACTCTCCCTCTCTCTCCCTCTCTCGCCATCTCTCTCCCGCCCACCTTCTCTCTCTCTCTCTCTCTCTCTCTCTCTCTCTCTCCTTCCCTCGCCTCTCTCTCTCTATCTCTCTCCAGCATCCATCCCTCCCTCCCTCTCTCCCTCCCCCCCTCGCTCTCTCTCCCTCCCTCCCTCCATCCCTCCCTCTCTTTCTCTCTCTCTCTCCCTCTCTCTCTATCTCTCTCTCCCTCTCTCTCTCTCTCTCCCTCCACCCCCTCTCCCTCTCCCTCCCGCTCTCTCTCTCGCTCTCTCTCTCTCTCTCTCTCTCTCTCTCTCTCTCTCTCTCTCTCTCTCTCTCTCTCTCCTATCTCCTATCTCCTATCGCTCGCTCTCTCTCTCTCTCTCCTCTCTCTCTCTCTCTCTCTCTCTCTCTCTCTCTCTCTCTCTCTCTCTCTCTCTCCTATCTCCTATCTCCTATCGCCCTCACCCAAGAGCGCTGCATGCGCCATTTTGCAGGTTTAACCATTTTAGGATTAAACTGAAATAAGAGGGATTAATGATTGTGCATTGAAAATGTAGATGTTTGTAGTTTATCCCTATCATCACCACGATATGAGTATTTAAATTTAATGGTGGCAAACTGAAAAATGTATACATAATTATGTTGAGACGAGTTTGATAGAATCCATTACTCCATTGGATAATAGCAGTTTCCAGTCAATCTAGCATGAAGTATTGAATAAGTGGTCCACATTTCTAATAGGCCTATTATTGTGTTTGTTGTGTTGCAAACGCAAATCGTAGGTTGGATTGGTGGGAATCAAAGAAATTCGCTACGTCTAAGAAACATGTCAGTTCTATTCTCTGACGCATACTCGTCCTCTATGCAAATTGCATAGGCACAGATGCAAACGAGTCTAACAGCTAATGATTTTAGCTGACTGTTTGTTGTACAATATCGTCCAACAATATGTCAAATTAATCTGCATTTTGAACGATCATTATAAGTCTCACATAATATCTAAATCAATTGCAATGATATTGCACATTATTTTTAACATTTTGGTCTTCACAACCATTGTTGAGTAAGTACTATGTGTACTAATGCAATTATTTTAAGATGTTGAGATGTCATAGTCATAAACGTATAGTTTAATTAGTATCCATCATTTTAATAATGTTATGTTTGCACATTTTGAACATCAGGTCTCCCTTAAATTCAAAGCTGACTGTGGCGTCAGAATGATAGAATCGTGCCAATATAGTTTGATCTGAAGACATATATTCGCAACTAATTTATATATATATATATATATATATATATATATATATATATATATATATATATATATATATATATATATATATATATATATATATATATATATATATATATATATATATATATATATATATATATATAAATTAGTTGCGAATATATATATATATTTTCCCTGAGATTCATTGATGGATTGATAGATATGTCAATGGTAATATAGAACCAGGACATTCTTTTAAGAACCTAATCTACACAATACTATCAGTGACGCGATATAATAGTTAGCCTTTGCAAAATGGTCAGTAATGGAAACAAATGCGGGAAATGAATAATTATGATGGCAATAATCTAATATTCCAAAACAAGAAGTAGAGTTTGCGTGTCTGGTATTACGAGCAGAATTGTGCAGCAAAATGAAATGCCGCCGACTCCAATGCGAATGCGAAATCTAAAAGCGAGTCCAATACGGGAGTAAAACCTACAAATATAATGCTTTGACTGGGTTTCGATGCCAATCTAGGACGTGTTGCATATTATAGCGTTTACATTACAGCTGTTTATACAACGGCTGTCGATGATAATGACTGGGATGAAGTTGTTTGTGGACATACTTTTGCGCGAGTGTTGTGGACACGGACATTGGTTATCTTAAACATGTTCTATTAATGTAGCCTCTGGGGTGGGTACGCGGCGGTCCGTCCGAATATTTTTCTCCGCTGCACCGCATGTGCATGGTGCACGGACGAGCTGGTTAGCGTCGGTTATCGGGGTGACGGTGCGCGAATTTCCGGAATGTACAACGACAGAGTTCTAGAGCCGGTGGAAGGATGACGTTCTCGTTGGGCCGTGCGACCATTGCCGCCGAGATTGAACCACACAGTCTCATCCCGGATGTTCGTCTCACCGGTATGACGACCCATTACTAACTTTGGGAGTTGGATATAATTAATAAAAATGATATAACTAAATAAAACAATACTACTCGTTTTCTAGTACAAGACGGAAAATATAGTCATTGAACTAAGTTGGTGTTTTGTTTAACGTGGGCTCGTCAGAGGTACGTCGCTGATCTCGAAATCCGCGAGGTAGCCCTGCAAGGGAGAGTCCAACCGTGGTCACTTGGGTGGCTTTTTATAAACCGGTATAACCCTAAATAAATATTATTATTCTCTTATTCAACCATATGCTAAGTGTGTAGTGCGGGTTAACCTAGTGAAACTGTATGCAATTGCGATGCACGCTGAATTACATGAAGATGGGATGGGTGACTTCCTGAGAATTCAGACACCGTCAGCTTATGTAGATTAAAGATACTGTGTTGGTATTTGCCGCTTTATTTATGCGGTCCTTATGTTAATTCCCTAAACTAACCTTAAGTTGTTAGGTCCATGTTCCAGGCGTTGGCCGCAAATGGCAAGTAATCCTACCTATCATTTTAATACATGCCTGACTGGCATAAATCCTCGGTTTCCATATGGTCACCTAACGGAACAATCCCTTCAGACAAACAGCGAGCAGACATGTCACGGTGTGGCAGCTCCTTAATCATATGACGATCCCATTAGGGCCGCACCGCAACCACATACAACATCACCAGGGTAAGATGTATTTACAAACGCATTTGAAAAGCGCATTTATATTTACGGTGGGGATAAGGAAACGGATAATTATCCAACTATAGTGAGTTTCCCACGACGGCGTGGTGGGTTCCAAGACCGGAGCCAGTCACTGCGAAGAATTAGAGGGAGATCGGTGTCCCATCCGTCACCTGCCGTGCTGAGGACAGATCATGTAGGATCTGCTCTCGGAGACTAAAATGTTACCTGTCGTTAGGGGTAGGTTACAAATATGCCCAGAGATGCACTACTGGCTGGTAAAAATAATATAATGCTTTCACAGTGCTTCCTTCTTTGGCATGGATATCTATGCCAACCAGTACCCGAAGATACTGGGGGAATGTGTGCGGAATCGCCACTTTAGACTTCACCGCTCCGTAGACTCAATGGATTCCAGAGTAGGATCGCACCAACGTGTCGATTGGAGGTCCAGACAATTATAAGCCATACGACTGGAGGAACATAGGAAGAAACAATCGCTCATAGATTAATAAGGAGGCCCTAAGGTATTTGGCCAATTTATAACATCTAGCCAGCATGCGGTTTTACATATCCGCTACATCCGGAAAAGATGGTTACACAAATGACTCCTAGCGAGCAACCATTACTAACGACTTCTAAACCTATCCTATCGAGCTAGAATAGCCAGGTTTAGTCGATCTCATGTCAGGTTCGCCTAGTGAGAACCTGAACAGTGATCTCAGTGAAAAGGTGATGCTGGGGAAAAGGATTATGTGGTGTTATTGTTGCTGTATAGTGTAGCCTAGCGTAATGTGGTCCGAGTATTTTATATAAAATAAACAAAACCAGTAACTAGGATGGCTGCTGCCATATACATAGCTAACTGTCACAGAATTGACAATAATTAAGCTCACCTCACCTTGCGGTGCTTGTTAGTCATCAGCACAAAACAAGAATAATATATACAGTAAATAGATAAACTATAAAATGCGATCTCAGACGACCGGTCGGTACCTATTAGTCATCAGTACCTCTAAATGTAAAAATAAGTAATATAAAAATACAGTTAGATGAGTACCTATTAGTCATCGGTACAGAAAAACGTTCATGTATGATTACTGTATTCTGCGGCTGTCGTAGTAGAAACATCCTACAGCTGCAATCAGTCCTTCTTCGCTTTTGCGCACCATGTCTTGTTCTCAGCCAAAATCCTTAGCTTCCTCGGCTCCATTCTTGACTTAAGTGTACCGAGTCCTGCTTTCTTGAGGTCACCTCGTAGCACGCTTAGCAGATTTATGCAATGACGTCCTCTCCTGGCTTTGTATTTGCTGGCTCCGAGTAGGCCGAATTCCAAGGCTCTCTGTGCTGGTGTTTCTTCTGGCATCCTTAGCACATGGTCAAACATGGACCATCTTTGCGGGGATACTTTTACAAACAGCGGTGACGTATTACACCTCTTGTATAGTGCATCGTTGGAAATTGTCTGGCCATCGGTGGCCAGTGTTGGTGCGTAGGTGTTTGTGGTGGCCGGCATTGAGTTTGTCTAGAGCTGCCTTTGAAGCTGCCCAGCTGTTACAGTTATACAGCATCAAGGATACGCAGGTTGCATTGTATAAAGGTAGCCTCTTTAGCAAGGGCATCTTTGATCTACGATTCCATAGCTTCCAGAAGGACTGGAAAGCTATTTTCCCCATGACGCAGCGTGCAGAAATGTCAGCAGTACTGCAAAGCAGTGAGCCCAGGATTTTACTTTTCCTCCATGGTTCGCCGCCACGAAGTGGGTCGTCATTTTCGATAGTTTCATACTTTGTCGATGGGTATATGTGGGAGAACTCTGTTTTGGATTCATTCATAAAGAAATTCTCAATTTTTAGTTTGCTTGCTGCTATTGGGAGAAGTTCGTCAAAGGGTTTCTTTTCCTCGTCTATGAAGTCCACATCGTCGGCATATTCCATCTCTAGCGGCATGCCTAGTATTGTCACTGAAGGTGGGGGTGGGGTGATGGGTGGGAGGGGGTTAGTCTTGTTGAACTTTCCCGCACAGATGTCAATGTGGCAGCAAGGTAGCAGGTGAAAAGCACTGAAGATAGACAATCTCCCTGTGGGGAGCCGATTGATGTCTCAAACTTTACAGACTTCACTGAGTTGACTCGTACTCTCAGCTTGGTGTCTGCAAGCAGTAGTCTTACTAGTCGAACTCATCTTCATTGCAACTGGCCTGGCGTAGTACATCTAGGATCTGTGAGCGTTTAATTGTGTCGAAGGCTCGTGGCATGGCAATGCCCATATTGTGGAAGTCCCAGTGTTTGAACATGACCACCGATACGTGCATGCGTTGTGCCCATGCAATGTCTGCACAGCTAAGTACACGTTGGAAGCCACTTTAACATGATCCGGTGAAGTAATCGATCTTTTCTCGGATGCGGCATAGAGTAACATTGGATAGCATTTTCTGTATGCAGTTGAGGAGCGCAATGGGCCGCAGATTGGCTGGGGGCCCTGGTGGCTTCTTAGGCTTGGGTAGTGCGATACGGGTGCCTTAGCATACAGAGTCGATGGGAAGGTGGTGCATAAATGTTGAATTGATTAGGTGCATGATCGGTTTTGAGATAATGTCACTTGCATATTTGAATAGTTCATTGCTCATGCCATCAGGTTCCGATGCACGTCCATTTTCCAGGGCTTTAAGTGCCTTCTCACCTTCTGCTGATTTAATTGGTGTTAGTAATAGCCTGGGGTCTCCTGAGAACGGGTGCAAAGGCTCATCATCGTTGGCAGTGAATTGCTCCTTGAACCATTCTCGGATCACCTCGGCTTTTCCCTGGTCAGTCCCGATGAATTTCCTTCAGAGTTGTGTACAGTGCGTGGTGGTGTGTAGTCAGTAACTCTCAGGGCTCGGGTTGCCCGAAACATTTTGTGACAGTCATCGCTGGCAGTGATTTCATCTACTAGGGATTATGCCTGTTGAATAGCAAGATCTTTTAAGGGTTTGCTAATGTGGCGCAGAATAATACTGCCCTCCCGGGGTAGTTTGGTGCAGTCTTCACTTTGGCCACTTTGATAGATGTGCAGCGTAATGCTTTCTGCTTTGCTGACTGTTTTACTACTAGAGGGTCATCAGTATACCTAGTTGGGTTGTTTTTTAGAACACCTATAGCGCTGGTAGTGGATGATTCCACATTCCAAAAATTTCATAGATGACAGTAAATCATACATTCCAGATGAGGAACGTGAGATGGCTCGATTCTGTAGCTGCTAGACTGATCTCCGAAGGCGAACTGGTGATGCGGCTCACTCTCAAGGATGGCGAAGAAGAAAAATTGCGGTTGAAGATGTCTACTAGATAGTCATATCAATTTAAACAGTATGGCAAAAAGGTTCCATACTCTAACGGAAGTTGAAAGATGCCCCGTGTAATGAAGTGCTACAGTTAAATGTTAAAAAATGATGCATGTGCATCATCCATGTACACAATACATGAGGCACTGTAGTCTAAAAGTTAACTGTCATACACAATACATTGCGCGGAGTTTGATCACCACATTTTGCCATGTTTCGCCAGATCTGACGAGTTGTCCACTAAGAATCCCCCAGTCGTTCCACATACTACAAGTTCTTACATCGGAGCTACAAGGCCGATTCACAGGAAGGCCCCATCTGTTGTTGTTGGAAGTGAGGGCCTCTTCTGTCTAGATTTATTTATTTGCCCCCGGGTGATATCCTCCTGAGAGCACACAGAAACTTAGATGTGGATGCAGCGGTTGGGTGCCAGTAACTAAGAGCTGAAATCCGAGAGGCACTGCTGCGGCTGTATGGTAACCACAGTCAATAAGCAGTTACCCACGTCTTGTACTGCTCTGGCCACACAACCTACGACCTTCTCTCTCGTCGACGCGTGGGTCTCGATTCTCAATTAGTACATAGATGCGCTTATGACGTTTTCAATATTTTGAACATAATTTAAGCCGAAAAATAAGGACAACTCGGCCATTTCGGGACCAATTTTAAAATGGTTTGCGGTTTTGAAACATAACTTAAAGGGATTACATGCACTAACTCGGTACCGTTTAATATGCATTCTCTCTCAACGCTGAGACGTGTTGTCAGGGAAGCTCTGCCGTGCGCGCATGCGTGCCACATGATCTTATAGACTTAGTCATTTTTCTAGAACCCTCTCCTATAAGGCTTCATAAACGCATACTATCCTGCTATGGGAGGTCGTGTTAAGAATGTACACGGAACAGCCGTCCCATACACAGCCAAGCTGGGATGGTCCACACCCATCCAGCCGATTCTTGCTACACCACCCCCTCCTAGTTTGACACCCGCGACACACGATACCACTACGCAGATCGAGAGCATGGGAGCGCGCTAGACAAGAATTATAGGCTTCTCGAGCAGGCGTATAGCTGAGAGGAGTAGTGACACGAGTGATGCGTAGTTTACAGAGAAGAGCACATAGAGGTGCGAAAGATTTTTGGGAGGGAGGCATACTTTTGATTTTGATTTTTAGCCTGGTATATATTCCGAGGCCTTTTCTTTTTTCATTATCACAGAACGTGCTCTTTTTATTTTATTTTAGTATCCGATCCCTAAAACAATAGCTCGCATGGGCGTTCTCTTGGTGACAGATAATTAAATTTCCACCGAGAATGCCCAAGCTCCAATGTACCTGAATTATGCCAATAGAAGAGGGCATGCATACAGTGTGGCCTGTTATGGCGGGTCCACACGGATAGGTCTTGCTATCCACAAGTCCATCTCGCTATACTAAAACGAGAAGAAAATTTATAATAAGAAAAATTGTATAATAATAAGGTTTAAAAAGGTCTATCAGGCGGACCCAGCAATAGCTGGGACAGCATGATAATAAAAGACATATTCGCTGTGGTATGCTGTATACCTAGACCGCATACGATGCATTTACAGCATAGGAATCTGCAGAAATTATTTGTGCGAGACACAGCTATGCAGCAATTGGCGTAGCTGTGTAGGGTGACCTTGGTCAGCCTCGGGACTGGGTTTCAATTTTAAGAAAAGTATAATAATAAGAAAAAGATTTCAAAAGTGAAGAAACATAATAGTTCGATCTTCCGCACATTTATTCATACATTCTGCTGCATCCACGACAATAGTGGTCCGTACAATAGGCTCTCTATAATAAGTGATCTCGGTTAACGTGGAGTTTCAGACCCGATTTCCTGGAAAATCTCACTTACATGGCTGTCGGTTATATAATTTTAGCGTACACGGATACGTCTTGGCCGTGTTTATCAGAGTTTGAGCTTCTGAACTGTCAGATAAAGTTAGATCATCCGTGAGCGACATACTCTTTCCACATATTGGTTGCTTGCAGAACTGCAGACACCTAATTAAATTTTCCTAACTTTCCCTACCTCTTCATAACTTTCCTGAGCCAATATATATAATGAATTAATAATAATAAGTAAAAAACAGCAGAATTTGGTTTACGACCTGAAAGTGGCCTAATGCCTGATCTTCCATGGTGTCGAGTTTGGAGGGAAGCTGGCATTTCAGTGCGTGCTTTCCTCCTTTTATAGTTTTGATGACGTCACAGGAGGGCAGATGACCACGCCCTTAGTTCCTGGGTGATTCGGTCGTCACATGTGTATGGATTTTCAGAACTTTAATTTTCCTGGAGTCCAATTGTATATTCCCTTCGTAAGAGGAAGGTAAATATAAATATAAGAAGGAAGGATAGCCGCTTTCATCTCCATTCCATGGGAAATCAGGTCTCCGATCAACATTAAAATCTGGAACTACTTATTCCTGTGGACGCCCACCTTTTAATTAGTGTGATGTGGTTTTCAAGTTAGATGCTTGTAAACTCTCCTGTTCAAATTTCAGGCTGGAACGCCCTATTGGGTGTGGGAGAGGGTGATTACATCAGCAGTTTTGACCCCGACTCATCACCTTTTGCCTCCTCCATCACGTCGTGGTAGCCACGTGGGAGGGCAATTCTCTTGTTTATAGCCTTTGATCTAATTTACCGGAAAATAGTAGTGATGATCACATGATTCTTGTTTTGAAAGCATGTGGTTGATCGGAAACTTAGATGACATTGTTATTGTGTCGAGAATTGTTGTTGCTGACTAGCCATATTTGATGCGAAAAATTGAAGTATATATCCGTTTCATTACCCTGTTCCTCAGAACAGCGTCCCTTTTTATGTGCGTGATATCACTAGCGCCGCCTTTCGCGTGAGGTGTTTTTGTTCCAGCCTGTATTGATTCCTGGCTGGAATTTGTAGGTAAGAGAATATTTGAAATTATCTTTGATGTTATACTGTCTGAGTTTTGATGCCGATTTTGCCAGCCAGCGCTCTAATGATTTGTACACGCAGTAGAACAGTGATGTTCTCAATCAAAGATTAGGACAGTATAGTTGACTGTAACTTAATGTCTGGTTTAAATAGACCCATGCTTGCAGACTCCAAGTCTACTGACCCCGCCAAGCTGGACTATATTTTCCGGGTGGGGAGACTGCCAAGCATCCTCCTCTGTGGGTAGGACTAGTCTCACCACACCTAGACCAAACTTAATTGTTACAGTACAACTCGGAAAATGCTTACATCAGTTGTACAGTTTTACAATACCGTCGTATGGAGATTGTGAAGAAGTCATCCTGTGTGTCTGTGTGTCTGTGTCTCTGTCGCGGTGGTGAAGTTCATTGATACGCATGGCTGTTTATCTGTCAATGAATCTTGTGCTGTCATGAAGTGTCAAAAAGTTTCATCTCGTACTAGCTACCGATGACAGACTGCGGTCATCGAACTCTCTCAATAAAGAAATCTGTTTTTTAGGTGTGAATGAGATATTTATTTTTAGCCATTTAGTATATCGCATACAAGAGGTGGGGATGTCCTGGTGGCGTGTGCTGTTAATGTCTGCGATGTTTCCCTCCTCACCATATGATCAGTTTTCCATATTCCGCGGTGGGGAGGGGGATGCCTGTGGAAAATGTTGACTTGTTCTGATGAGGGCAGTGTTCTGTTGTAGGGAAGTCAGGGTGCTGCGTGATGCTGGTGTAGTGCGTGGTTGGCACCTCTAGGTTTCCAAGCTGGGGAATGCTGAGTCTGTTGCTTTGCAGAAAAGTAGGGTTGCAGTGGGTGGTGAACTCACCACACTCATGCAGTAGTGAATGTTGCGGAACAGGTGTCTCTAACCTTTTCTGTTACAAAAGTTAGGTGCATGCTGCTATATTGTTAGTAACGTACATAGGTGGTGATGCCTATGCTGTTCGTTGTAAGGTGGTGTGGAAGGTCACCATGATAACTCTTATAACCGGGTGTGTATGTAGTATTCGCGCATTGAATAATTTACGTATCCAGCCATGAGGGCAAGTGTGTTTCTGGTGCTCCTGGCTTTCTGTGTCTTGGTGCGATGTTCTGACTGCTCACGATGGTGCTTGGTAGGGTGGTTGTGGTTGGGGTTGTCCTTTGGATGGGGATGGACATCTCCCATTACACGACGGTTGGTACTCTGTCATAGTTTTTAAGTACTGGGAATATAGCCAAGAGTCTACTGAACAGGCTGCTTCCCCACCAACCACCAGCCGGAGGGACGTGGCTGTGGTGCGGAATGCTCCCTCATCTGAAACAGCAGACTCTCTCATATCTTAAGATTGACAGTCAGCAGACGACGAGTGGAGTGTGAAAAGGATGTGATTTGTGATGTCCGAACTCAGTGCGGAGATGAGGGACGCTAGTGGGAGTGGGGTGGTGTTGCTAATGGATGGGGTGCAACTTGGTGTGTGGTGGTCTCGCGATTTTGTGACTTGGAGGGGAAGTGCACTGAGCTGTGCGATTTTCCTGTTGTTGAGAACAGAACACGGTCTCATCTAACCTCTTCACTTCCATGCTATTTATTTTATGTTCCGCCCCACAGGAGGCATGGCCCGGGATGGCCTCAGCCTCGGCCCGTGGCAACTTTATAATCGGGGTAATATCATGAAGTGGGTGGAAATGGGAAGAGGTCAGAGGAACAACTTTTCCATCCTTCCACTTGAACAGCACAAATGGAAAGTCCTACAGATACGACTTCCCAGATCATGTAGACTCATGCTGATGAGGGAGAGGGTGAGTGCGTATCTCGTCATTGTCCTCAGCATTAGTCATATGTTCACTGGACTCCTGACTTGGTAGGAGAAGGGTCGAACTGGCACCGTGGTGCTCGGAACTAACATCTGGAGTACATGTTTCCATAGAAACATCCGTCTGGGTACCGGTGCTACGTGGAATGTCCAGTCCGAGCTCTGGTACTGGGTCATCACTAACACAAGCTTTGAGTCGATCGAAGTGGATGACTGAGGCCAGGCCATCTGAAGCGCGGATACGCTAGGTCACGTCCAACTTCTTACCTACTACCGCATAGGGGCCTTTCTACTAGTAACTCAGTTTACTCAGCATGTTTGCAGAACATCACGTATCGTGAGCCCACACCATTTTTCCCACTTCATACGGGTTTCCATGCACCCGCCGGTTATGCCACGTTTTCTGACGTTGGTGTGCAGTGGATAGAGATTCTCTCAACAACTCATGGGCCTGTTCTATCCTTTGCCGTATGAGCTCTACGTAAAGGGAGGGTGAATTTTTTTCTCCTCGTATTCTGGGAATTGCCAGATCCAAGAGAAGAGCTAATTCACGGCCCAACATTAACCGAGCAGGAGTATAACCCATGCTGGAATGTATCGAAGTATAGTATGCCATAAGCACATATGGGAGTCATAGATCGCAATCGCGACAATCAAGGTATGTCTCGACATCATTGTGAGACTTCGGTTGAACCCCTCTAGCATCCCATCACTCCGCATATGTTATGGGGTTGTGCGTGTTTTGACTATATGAAACAATTTGCAGAGCTCGGAGATCAGCCGGCTCTCAGAATTACTTCCCTGGTTGGAGTGCAATTCATAGGGCATACCGATGTGGCAGAACACATTGCTAGACAGGACCTCTGCTACTGTGGATTCCTCTTGGTCCGGTTAAACGGATGCTTCTACCCACTTCGTAAAATAGTCTTGCAAATACGAGGATGTACTTGTTTCCTCCATCCATCGTATTCAAGTGTCCAAGCACATCAATAGCCACTCGCCCCCACAGTGCAACAACAAATTTAATCTGAAGAGGTGCGTGTGGTGCTGTCCAACAGTACGTCTTTGACACGGGACAGATTTGGTGACCCATGCCTTCACACTATCATGTATCATGATCCAGTGGAATCTCTGTTTGATATGTTCCGTAGTTCTTTCGATGGCTAAATGTCCATGGCGGTCATGCAGTTGCTGCATGATCATGACTCTATATCGCGCAGGAATTAGTATCTGGTTGTTAATGTAAAGGATGCCGTTATTGATATGGGACTCCTTAAACCTCTGATAATAATATTTAGCTGTTTTAGACGATGAGCTGATAGATTTCTTAGGAGGACGTACCCCCTCCTGGATCCACATGTATATTTATTCATGATCGGCTTTCTCCATATCCCACTCTGCACATTTTAGCACGCTACATGGCCATCCACATTTTTTAGGTTTCTAAGTCAGCTTAGCGAGGCGTGATCTGTATGGAGTGTAAATGGGCAGCCTTACAGAAAGTGTTTGTAGTATTTTACCAAATACACTGCAGCCAGTAATCCCCTCTTCGTGGTCACGTAATGTTTCTCTGTTTTGTTCAGAGTACACGAACCACAACCCAGTACCTGCTCCATTCCATCTTCTGTGACCTGGGATAGAAATGCACCTATTGTGTAGGCAGATATATCAGTATCTAAAATGAAGTCGGGGTAAGGATGGGCAAGAATTGGTGCAGTTGTCAAATGTTCCTTGAACGCCCTGAAGGAACCTTCACACTCAGTTATCCACTCGAATGCTCGATCTTTCTCAGTGATCTGGTATAACAGGGATGCAATCTCTCTAAAGTGATGGGTGTATTGACGATAATACTGGCAGAGACCGAGGAAACTCCAGGTGGCCATAACTGAAGTGTGGGTCCGCCACTCTGCTACTGCTTTAGTTTTTGACGGTTGAGTAGCCACTCCACCGCTGGTTATGACGTGTCCCACGAACTCTACGCTCTGTCTAAAAGATAACACTTCTTGGGTTTGAGCTTGAGGTTTGCGGTATGGAATCGGATCAGGACCTTGTCCAGATTGGACAGGATCTGCTCAAAGGAAGAATCAAAGACGATTACACTGTCGATGTAACAGAGACATATTTCCCATTGCATGGTAGTTAATACCTGCTCAATGAGACGTTCGACCGTTTCGGGAGCATTGCATAAGCCATAGGGCACCTTGTGGAATTGGAAAAGACCGTCCTGACAGATGAAAGCAGTCTTCTCCCTGTCAGCATCCATGGCTACCGGCCAGTATCCACTAGCTAAGTCCAGGGTACAAAACTACTGGGCTCCGGACAAGGAATCTAAGGCCTGATCTATCTGTGGTAATGGATGGACGTCTTTGACGCTAAGATCATTAAGGCGGCAGTAGTCGATACAAAACCGCAAAGCCCCATCCTTTTTGCCTGCTAGTACTAAGGGACTGGCCCATGGGTGATGCTGAGCGCTCTATGATGCCTGTTTGTAACATGTCGCTAACTTGTTGGTGTGCCGCTGCTTCCTTGTGAATGGGGATTGGGGTGGGGGGACGTCGAACGGGCTGTCGAAATGGGTGATTATTTCTGGTATCGATGGAGTGCCATAGGAGGTGAGTTTCTCCCAAGTCCATGTCTCCTGCATAGAAACTGTCCCCATATTTATGTAGAATCCGTCGTTTGTGAGATTTCGTTAAACCAACTGACGCATGCAAATATAAGTCATGCAAGTGTTCGAGTAAATCATCCTCAGAAGCTATTGCTGGTCTAAGTGTGGGAGTGTCTCCAGTGATATCACATCCACCAAGTGGCCACAACGAGCACCTGGGACTAGTTTTATTGGGTCCGCTGTTCCACTGAATACTCTATATGGTATATGATCCGTGTTGATGGTTTCCACGATCATCCAGAGCCTTGCACATTGGGAGGCGATCATGTATTCAGGGTCATGTTACAGCATTATGTAAAATGTAAAAACGTTGTTTCAGTGGAGGTGCTACAACCAACCACTGCCGTTTTGCATAGGAAAGGGTGTTTGTGAGATGCGTTCATTGCAGGGTCACATCTTTTCGCAAGGTATGGTGTTGGTGGTGCTGCTGCACCATAGGCACCGACTTATGCGAAGCCGGGTGTATGATGGTGTGGACTGTCATGAAGGAAAAGTTCTTAGTGTTTGTAAATGTATCCACCTGACGTTGCTGTCTGGAGACCGTAATTGAGGCGGGTTGCAGGAGTTAGCACTGAAGTGACTCTGTAATCAATATACGTTTGATTTTAATGGTGGCTCTGGCTGCGGGATGTGTTGGTCAGCTGTAGGAGTGGTGGAAAGAGATCGATGAGGACATCATTCCTTCCAGTGGCCTGGCTGACCACATCCAAAACATGCATTGGTTGCCTGTGTATGCGGATTTGAGTTACTTGGTGCTGGTCATGTAGTTTGCTGTGTCGCAACTGTGGTGCTGACCGTGGTGACTAAATTGGTGAGTGCCGAGATTTGTTTTGTTATCTCTTCTAATCTATCATGCGTATTCTTTCTATTGTTGTTGTTGTACTGGTTCCCGCATCCTGGGGCATTGCTGTGATTTCCCCGGTGGGACTGGCCACGCCTCCTTCCTCTGGGTGCGTGGTTCTAACTGGTGGGGTGTTAATTTTGGTGTGCTGTGTTGCTAAGGTCTGTTGCTGATGCTGGTGTGGATGCAGAGGCGGTGTTGGTCGCGATAATGATATGAGCGTTGTTCAACTCATTGACTGGGTGTAATTGATGGCGGTTGGCTTTCTCCCGCTCCAGATAATGTTCTATTCCGACTTCCGTTGCAGTCAGGGACTGAAGATTGTTATGTTCCAAAGGAAATAACTATTCTTTAAGAGCGGGTTCACTGCTTAACGCGTCGATGAAGGTGTCGAGATGAAGGTGTGTGACTCCCTCGTGATTTGTGCTGCTGTACGCATGTGTGATGGGTCACCGAATGTGACTGGCCAACTCTGGTAGGGATGCCACTTTCCAGCTCCGTGTAGCTTGGTGTATTATCCGAACCCAAATCTGCTAGGACCTGAAGGGCCTTGCCTGACAGTTGTGTGGCCAGATACTCTCCCATTTGTTAATCTGTTCACCGGTTGGTACGGCTAATGATTTCAAATTGACATTTGCAATTGGTCCAGTTACTCGCCCCAGTGAATTCTGGAGGGAGAATGACTCGGCCATGGCTGTGATATGGAGTTGCTGGCACGAATCCTGGTGGTGGTGCCGGGGAGAGTTGTGAAAACGCAGATGCTGGTCTGTGTGTTGGTGGTGCTGATGGTGGTAAATCTCGTCCATGTCGATATTCCCTGTACCGCGTCCATGGCTGCGATTCCCGCTGATGGTGCTCAGTGTGAAATAGATGCGCTGGTTCTGCTAAACGCTGAATTGGTGTTGGTCGATAACACATGTGCCTTTTGGCGTTCCTGGTGTATTTCCAATTGCAGCTGCAGCATGACCGCCTAGTAGTCTACACATGATGCAGCCTGGACTAGGTACCTTTCCGTATATGTGACTGAGATTAAGGACAATGGCCTATGGGATAACCTAGTTGACCCACGAATGTGCAGATACAGTAATTGATACCCATCAAATGGCCATCTTAGCAAGGGCTTGAATCCCGGCATAGACTGTACTATGAAGGTGATGTCTACTGGACGTCATTTTAGCGAGAGGCTGGCATAGATCATACTAGGAGGTCATCCACCTTTCGGCATCTTGGGATCACGACCGTACACTGTCTCCAGTCCAGCAAGCATCAGGCCACGCCTTCTCGCCATATACCCTCCTGCTTCCCAAAGAATCACTTTTCATGACCTCTGATCACAGGAGACATGACTCGCAATATGCAAGACGACAGGCCGGCGACCCAGTCGATAGCGATCACCATCTGAGCTCATGCTCAGGGGCAACCGCACTATACGCCACATTGTTTCTTTATATATCTCCCGACCCTCACGGGCCCACTGCCGCCTGTTACCAGCAACCCTTCGAGGAGCCTATTCCTCTCTGGTCACCGGTGGAGGCGTGTTGTGTATATGAGGTGCAAGTTCTACCTGGCGCTGTGTTGGGTGTTGCTCATATGGAGGAGGTCCGGGGGACTGACGAGGGTGGTGCATCCTGCGTGAGAGGGTGAATCTTCTGTTGTAGGATGGCGATTACGGTCCAGTATTCCAGTGCTCATAGTGTGGTATTGAAGGGTAGTACAGAGATGAAGCTCTCATGGGTGGTGATATGGGACACGATGCATATGGGGCAGGCCACAAGCCACCTTCAGATGGTGCTAGTGAACGCATCGGGCGTGAAGGTATGTAATGCCCCTCGCTGATCGGTGGGTATCCGTGTTGATATGGTGCCGGGAATTTCGCACCAGGGAAATTGTGGTCATAGTCAGCAGGGACACGTGCTGCTCTCCTATCATGAGATGCTACCTCCACATCTAGGGAGTTGTGATCGTCTGATGAAGGAGATGGGAATGCACGGGTGTTGAGTGTGAGTGCGGGTTTACTTCTCATTCGAACCCCACATCGGGCGCGACTTGTAGCCTCTGGGGTGGGTACGCAGCAATCCATCCGAATATTTTGCTCTGCTGCACCACATGTGTACGGTGCGCGGACGTGCTGGCTAGTGTTGGTTCTCCAGGTGATGGAGCGTGTTTCGCGACTTTTCAGAATGTACAAAAACCGATGTCTAGAGCCAGTGGAACGATAACATTCCAGTGGGGCCGTGCGACCATTGCCACCGAGATTGAACCACACCGTCGCATCCCGGATGTTCCACTATGACAGTCCATTACTCAATTTGGGAGTTAGACATAATTAATAAAAATGATATAGCTAAAACAAACAATACTACTCGTTTGCTAGTATAAGAGAGAAAATATAGTGCATGAAACTAAGTTGGTGTCTTGTTTAACGTGGGCTCGTCAAGATACCTCGCTGATCTCGAAATCCGTGAGGTAGCCCTGCAAGGGAGAGTCCAAGCCTGTTCACTTGGGTGGTTTAACATAAACCGTTATACCACTAATACAATATTATTGTTGCGAGAGAAAGAAAAATGCTAAGTGTGTAGTGCGGGTTAAGCTAGTGAAACTGTATGCAATTGTGGTACACGCTAAATTAAGATGGGTGGGTGACTTCCTGAGAATTCAGACACCGTCCTCTTATGTAGATTAAAGGTCCTGTATTGATAGTTGCCGTTTTATTTATGCGGCCCTTCTGCTAATTCCCTAAACTAAACTTTAGTTGTTAGGTCCATGTTCCATGCTTTGGCCGCAAATGGGAAGTAGTACTACATATCTTTTTAATACATGCCTGACTGGCGAAATGCTCTGTTTGCATATCGTCACCTTACAGAGCAATCCCCTCAGACAAACAGCGAGCAGACATGTCATGATGTGACAGCTCCTGAATCATATGACGATCCCGTTACTGACCACACCGCAACCACATACAACATGACCAGGGTAAGACATATTTCCAAAAACATTTGAAAAGCGCATGTATATTTACAGTAGGGTTAGGAGACGGATATCCAACTATAATGACCTTCCCGTGAGGGTAGGGTGTGGTGGGTTCCAAGACCACATCCAGTCATTGTGAAGCGTTAGAGGGACATCCATGCCATATCCGTCACCTAACGTGTTGAGGACAGATCGTGTAGGTAAAAATAATATAATGTTTTCACAGTGCTTCCTACTCTGGCATGGATATCTATGCTAACTGGTATCTGAAGATACTGGGGGAATGTGTGCGGAATCGCCACTTTAGTCTTCATCGCTCAGAAATCCCAATAGTATCCAGAGTCGGATCGCACCAACATGTCGAAGGGAGGTCCAGACAATTATAAGCCTTACGGCTGGAGTAACGTAGGGAGAAACAATCGCTCATAAATTAATAAGGAGGCCCTAAGGTATTTGGCCAATTTATACCACCTAGCCAGCGTGCGGTGTTAAATAGCCACCGCATCCGGAAAAGAGTCCTAGTGAGCGACTGTTCCCAATTACTTCTAAACCTATCCTATCGAGCTAGAATAGCCAGGTTTAGTCGATCTCATATCAATGTCGCCTAGTGAAAACCTGAACAGTGACCTCAGTGAAAAAAGCGATGCTGGGGGAAAGGATGATGCAGTGTTATTTGTGTTGTATAGTGTAGCCTGGTGTACTGCGGTCCTAGTATTTTATATAGAATGAACAAAACAAGTAACTAGGATGGCTGCTGCCATATACATAACTAACTATCACAGAATTGACAATAATTAAGGTCACCTGACCTTATAGTGCTTGTTAGTCATTAGCACAAAACAAGGATAATATATACAGTAAAAGGATCAACTATAAAATGAGGTTTCAGACGACCGGTCGGTACTTATTAGTCATCAGTACCCATAAATGTAAAAATACAATAGTATAAAAATACAGTTAGATGAGTACCTATTAGTCATCGGTACGGAAAAGGTTCATAGATCACGGTAAATGATATGTTCCGGATGTGGTCCGTGAGATGGCTCGATTCTGTAGCTGCTTGGCTGATCTAAAAAAAGGCGGACTGTTGATGTGGCTCACTCTCAAGGACGGGGACGAAGAACGATTGTGGTTGAAGATGTCTACTAGGTATTCATATTAATTTAAACAGTGTGGCAAAAAGGTTCCATGCTGTAACGGAAGTTGAAAGATGCCCGTGGTAATGGAGGGCTACAGTTCAATGTTAAATAATAACAGTACATGATGCATCGCATGGCTCGTGCGACACACTAGGCAAAGTCCCACTAGACTGTGGTCTAAAAGTTAAATGGCATACACATTACACTATGCGGTGTTTGATTACCACATTTCGGCGTGGTTTGGCAGATCTGATGAGCTGTCCACCAAGAATCACCACTCGCTCCACATACTACGAGTTCTTACATTTGGGCTGCAAGGCCCGTCCGCAGCACGGTCCCTCTGTTGTTGTTAGAAGTGAGGGTCTCGTTTTTCTAGATTTATTTATTTGCCCTCGGGTGATATCCTCCCGAGAGCGTACACAAACTTAGCTACAGATGTGGCGGTTGTGTGCCAGAGACTAAGAGCTGAAATCCGAGAGGAACTGCTGTGGCTGTATGGTAACCACGGTCAGTAAGTAGCTGCCCACGTCTTGTAGTACTGCTCTGACCACACAACCTACCACCTTTTGACTTCCTCGTTTTATTCCGCTCCTGATAGGTACAAACGATACGACAAGGATAGCAGAATTTAAAGGGATTACATGCACCAACTCGGTACATTTTAATATGCATTCTCTCGCAACGCTGACACTTGTTGTCACGAAGGCTCTGACACACGTGCATGCACGCTACACGATCTTACGGACTCATTTTTTTAGAAACCTCTCCTATATGGCTTTATACACACGTACTATCCTGCTACGGTTGGGGTGGGGGCGTGCTCAGAACGTACCTGGAACAGCTGTCCCGTACCCAGCCAAGTTGGGCCCGTCCGTGCCCGTCCGCCCGATCCACGCTACATTAACTCTTTAAAAGATGAATTCTCAAGATCCAAATTTCAATGTAACTAATCACGTAATGTGTTTAAGATGCTGAAGCTAAATCGGCATGAGCACGTTGCTGCCTTAGCAGCTCCAAATCAGAATATTAAGAATAATAGTTGAAAAAATGTTTCATACTTGGCCCTCTATGGTTAACTGTCAAATTAACAGTTTTTGCCTATGACATGCACCAATGGTAAGCAATATGCACCAGATTATAAGAACTTGTTGAAAGACGCTGACTTAATTCAAAGTAAGCAATATTGGCGGACTGTAAGTTTTCTCTCACTTATCAGTCTTGTTACACCTGCGTACATTGCATTGCAATGCATTTCTTGATTTAATTGTAGTAATTACTATTTTTTATGATTCCCATTATTCTGTTCACGGTCAGGCACAGTATTTTGCTTGCTTCCTGAGATTATTGTCACGGATTTCGAATTAAAGTGTTATGGAGAGGGAAAGCTATGATTAACTGGCGCATTTCATGGACGAGGTCTCTAGATAAAATAGGAAACATTGTGTTTTAGGCAGTGAAATGATTTTTTCATTCGGGAATAGCCAAAGGATAGAAATACCGTCGAGCTTGAAGTGTTAAGATCGCTGTCATTACTTTAACTGCATTCAAATGGATTGCATAACATTGTTGCCAATTTGGAGGTAATTTCATAATAACTATCTTAGGTTTATCGATTATATTAATGCTCTAGCTTGATTACATTTAGATGTATTTAAATACATGTATGCTTACTTTGTGAAATTTAGCTCGAATTGCGTTGTGCTTTAACTGTTTCACTGTATATCATTTGTGATTTTCATTTTGTATAGTCTCATCACTGGTAACACGCATTCGACGTTTATGTAATAAGTAGTACCGTCAAGCTTGCACATGTAATGCAAAAATTGTCAGGTTTATGGTTAAGGCAAAGTCAACTCAGCCTTAGCTAAACATGTCATACAAAAATATAAAACGGTTTTGAGTATATAATGTTAAGAATTATCGTGATTAAAATGCACCACAAGTGTGTTACAGGATTTAACTAACCTATACTTTCATACAAGTAGCTGAATGTTACGTTCCACTTTGTTAATTTCAAGTTTATTTCATGAATTAATCACACGTTTTACTAGACATTAATTTTTCCATAACTTCCCATCTCTCTTGACTCATTTATTTAGTAAATTTTAGCAGGATAATCTGAGTGGCGCCACATAACGATCAGGGTGTTATAATAACACGTTTCTGCAATAAAACAATGAAGGACGTGAATCTAATGTATGTATATACATTAAATCCTAGTCATTTAAGTTTTTCTGGGCAATATACAAGTAAGTAAATAGACAATAGTATGCAACCTGTTGCGCACGTGTGCTACAAGATATCGAGTCGTGGTATTCAATTAAATACTACTATAATTGCTAGGGCTACTGTACATCAATAGGATACTAATCAGAATCCATACGGCATTAACTACATTTATATTGGTCAGATGGTCAGGCAGCATAATTTCCAACGATGCACTAAGCGAGATGTGTAATACGTCACCGCTGTCTCTAAAGGTCGCCCAGCAAAGATGGTCCATGTTTGGCCATGTGCTAAGGATGTCAGAGGAGACACCGGCACAGACAGCTTTGGAATTTGCCCTGCTCGGAACCAGCAAATACAAAGTCAGGAGAGGGCGTCATTGCATAAATCTGCTAAGCAAGCTACGAGGTGACGTCAAGAAAGCAGGACTCGGTACACTCAAGGCAAGAATGAACCTGAGGAAGCTAAGGATTTCGACTGAGGACAAGACACAGTGGGCTAAAGCGAAGAAGGACTGATTGCTGCTGTAGGATGTTTCTACTACTACAGCCGCAGAACACAGTAATCATACAGATTGGAATTATCAACACAAAATATGTCATGTATTGAGAAATTAAACGCAACATGCGCAGTGACAGTTGTGCCCACGTAGCATATTGTGGAGAACTCCAGTCATGTAAGGATGACTCTACGAAGTTTCAGAGACACGGTATTCTGCAACACAATGACGCATATGGCCATCCCTAGCACAGTCTCGCACATTCGTCGCATACTGACAGTTAAAGATATGGCCCGAACTTGTGGTGTGTTGGCCCACATCTCTGTCAAGTCCTGCCAAAGTTCCTGCTTGCTCGTTTGCTGCACTGGTAGAGTTGAGATGGCTGACTACAGAAGGCCCCAAAGAGGCTCAATGAGATTCACGTCTGGAAACCGAGCTGGATACACCATTCGGACGATGCCCTCGTCTCCAGGTAGTTGTTAACCACCCTTGCTGTGTGCGGTTTTGAATTATATTCCATTAGAAGGAGCTCGTGTCATATTCCGTCAGCGTATGGCCGGACAAAGGGATGAAGAAAAGTGTCCCTATACCTGAGCACTAATGCCACTCCACAGCATGAATGCACCCCCATCATAGCGGCCACGTTTCACCACGCTGGCATCAACAAATCGCTCCTTTGAACTTCGCTACACACGTCCATGGTGAAGGTTCAGGTAGGATTGCGACACAATTGCGAACGAGATCACTTTTCCTTGAGTAGGCGTCCTGTTGAGATGCCCTCTACTCCATTGCAGACGCACTTGACAGTGTCTCTTGCTCAAGAGTATACGCACACCAGTTTTTCTACCGGCGCTCAAACAACTGGCATACAGTTTTCATCAGAATGAGTGCATATCGTGACAGTAACGTGGTTTTTCAATACCATAGCATTGGTGAATTTATAATTTCTTGAAACAGGGATCTAACGACTCTAGCTGAGATTAAGATAAAGTGCCCAACGAAGAAGCAGAACTGACTACCGCTGCATGTTGTTATCAAACTAACGCAGTCGTGGACGTTAGTACATCATCATCATCATCATCATCATCATCATCATCATCATCATCATCATCATCATAATAATAATAATAATAATAATAATAATAATAATAATAATAATAATAATAATAATAATAATAAAGTACTCAACATAAAGCTTCACAGCCAGATTCGCGTATGCATGTTCTCAGATGTACGCATACATCAGTAGTTTGCATTGTCCAATAATTGGAACAATGTGAGACGTAATAAAAATAGCGTAATATAATTATTATAAATACTGAATGAAACAACATAGTTATTTATATGTGGCTGACACGACTATCCATAGATATAACCGATTTAATACGTGAACTAGAGTTACATGTTTGAGTCCTTAAAATACGATGGCGACTACATAATTATTGTTCAATGATGAACCGAAAATGAACAAAGTTGCTGTTAATGAAAGGAGAACTGGCGGGAATGGACGGTACGGAAAGATTAGAATGGAGGTGTACATCAGAACTGGCTTCTAACAGCTGGACATGTAGCAACTCGTGTGAATTGAGGCACAACGCGAATGAATGAATGCATCTACTGACCGTCGACAAGGAGCGATTGCGTGTAGACCAGTGAAGAAGACAGTTTAAGCGGTACAGTGGAAGGAACCATTTCTAGCTATTCCACGACCACTTCTAGCTAAGCTCCGCCCACTCCTTACGCGTGTTAGCATCGATTTATATACTTTGAACCGTGATTTCTCAGAATCCCAACACCAGGGTTATTATCCAGATAAACCATTGGATATGCTGAAACTAATCTGACGTTCCCAGTCAAATAAGTCAAGTTTCAAAATATTCAAGAGAATGTATATTAAATTGTAAATTCATCAATGTTATGTAATTCGTACACTCTTCATGGCATTTAGAGTCGCGTAACGGAGACACCTCATTTTTGGTGACAATAGGTAATTAATAAGGGATTTTATTATGCCGTCAGATGCTTGAGTGACGGATAGTATCCTCCATAACCAGTTGCGTAACCATGTGGCAGGCTTCGCAAGAAGGTGATCAAGAAAGAGCTTCAGAGGGGAGGTTTTCATAAAAGCTCTTCATCGGCTTGCCATGTCACAAAGATGGAATGTGAGGGCAAATGTTATACCCATAACCTCACTGGGTCGATGATGATGCTGAAAACTATATCCGTGCGTAACGGATTTCATCTGACCACTGATTGACTGTTCATGTTACAAGCGTAAAATGTGAAGAGCAAGAGTTCATCACTATAACGCCACGTGCTTGCAGATAACTCACAGGTTTGCAGCATTTGTAACGCCGCTGCCGTGACATCACATCGACACAGGGTATCGCCGATACTAAACAAAATAGAATACACCTGAATAGACATTTAATTTGACTAGAATGAATAAAACACACGCCGATTTTCTCAGATATGATGAGCACATTATGATCAAATGATACTTCCAGAGTGTGAAACTAAGTTCATATGCGCGATCGCATGACGTGAAGGGACAACCTTTCTCTTCAATACCTGAACTCTGAATGGTGATCTTTCAAATAGGCTTGGCAACATCCCTTCCAGCCCTGATTGACAATGGAGCAAAATCCGAGAGGATACAATTGGATACGATATATATATATATATATATATATTTAGGAAGAATCCATTTCTAGTTATGCTCCGTTCATTTCTAGCAAAGTTCTGTCAACTTCTTACGCGTGCTTACATTTTTTTTAAACTTTGAACCCGGAATTCAGAGAATGCAAAGCCTAAGACTGAGGTAGGGCGTTATTCCTGATTAACTCTCTTGTGAGAACACGGCCTAAATATACAGGTCAGTATACTAATTTGACTGGGAGCTGCCTATAACAGCAACAGCTCGCGGTTAAATAATTTTAAAACATTCTACCTGAATGTTTATTAAATTGTAAACTCAGCAAGGACAATTCAAACAATCATGTGAGTAACGTTTGGATTTGTGTGGTGGTGCTGTGCCATTATGATTGTAACATGAACTAACATGTAGCGTAATGAAGGAACCCAGTTTTAGCTATACCCTGCATATTTTAGCTAAGTTCCACCCACATTACGCATTTGCTGGGGGCCGATCGATCCCTGAATCGACTATTAATGTCCAGAACAGTTAAGCTGTTGAATATTGTGAAAATAATGTCTCTGGGTGTTGTTGCTATGGCAGCAACAGCGCCCAGTCAAATTAGTTTCCAAATATTCAACAGCATGTTTATTAAATAATAAAGACACCCAATTCGTACAACAACGCTAAGTCCGTCATCAATTATGCGTTCGCGACGAACTTACCTACGCCATTTATGACGTGCCATAGTAGAATATGACGTCATCCTACCCGTCAAGTAGTTGATTATGACGTCATATGATTAGTGGATAAACTGGAATCTTGATGGATAATATGGAACTTGAGTGGCAGATCGGATTACTCAATTAGCAGACAGCCTGTAAATCAATACAGATTGTAATTCCATATAAATCAACAAGTAGCCGTGTCTCGTGAATATATTTCTCTAGTTAAGTGAAACATGAGAGCTTTAAACAACAGCATCGCATATTTGCCAATTTAGGGGCCGACGCATTCTAAACCGTATATGCCTTCTATTGTACAGCTTCTGCAGATAAACCTTTTAAAATGCAAAATGTCGCTGCATCGGAATATGTAGGCTAATATATACTTATTCTGAAACTAATGCCGTGTTCTCATTAGAGACTTAATCAGGAATAACGGCATAGTGAAGTATGGCGTTTATTACCGATTAACTCTCTAATGAGAACACGGCCCATGTCCTGGAATTCAAAATTTTTCTGTAATTTGTTTATCCAGTTGAGTAGCGATTCTAGCTGCATATCACGCCACATAGATGTATACTAATTGCTCCATTAGCATCAGATGCTGTAATTATGCATTCCACAAGCCAAGTCTGGGCGTAATAAATAACTCATATTGTGTCATCAACATCAGCAATCTAGGCATGACGCCCGTTCATATGAGCAGCGAAGTTGTAAAATAACAAACACCACGTTGATAGTTTGAAACATGAATTCGCGGAATGTCATTTTCCAGGTAAAACGGGTAAGCTGTTGAATATTTTGAAATTACGATCAGCGGCATCAGCTCCCAATTAAACGAGTTTCAAAATATTCAACATAATATATATTCAATTGTAATTGAGGTTTCGAATTCGGCATTTCGGATTCAAATAGTTAACAATAGATGGATCCGATCTGTCACCCAAGTAGCCTATATGAAGAAGTCATACTCATTTACGCTACGTGTAGGCTGACATCACAATCATTATGACGTATTATAACTCGGATCGAATTTCGAAAAGTCCGGGGAGTTTACGAATTGTATGTCTTTGACGGATCTACAATTTACTAAACACACATATGGCATTAAAAAGCGCACAGTCACATTAGTTTCAAAATATCCAACAGGATGTTTATTAAATAGTAAAGACATACAATTAGTACAACAACACTTAGTCCATCATCAATTAAGCGTTCGTGGCGAACCTAGCTACGATATTCATGACGTAATCGATTATAACATCTTCCTACACGTCATTGGTTGTTTATCACGTCATATGATTGATGGATAAATCATCCAGATACACTCTGATGCGATAGGTATTGGCCAGCTGAAGCCTATTAAATAGAAAGGCGGAATTTGGCAGAAACCGCTCCTAGTCAAATTAATCAAAGTATTGAACAGCTTACCTCTATAGTACCTTGAAATTAGGGTTCTGTAAATAGCGAATCCGGGACGAGGTCACTTTTCATATCACTATTATGGACCGGGTTGAAAATTATGCACGAGCTTTAGCGAGTGCAAAATTGATAATTTTCAAAGAGGTTCATAATAGTGATATGAAAGGTGACCGAGTTTGAGATTGTATTTATCATATAAACTGTAATTTTGAAATATTTGCCAATAGTTGCTGATGTGACTTTTATCTGATTTAACATTGTTGATTTTCGTGAAATCGATACCGCCGCTGTGACGCACCGCTACATGATAACAGATACTGAATGCGCAGCAAAATATTATGACAAACACAAAATCTGGCGATGTCAGCCGTAAACTACACTTTTCTTCTAAGACTATCTCAGAGCCACGGCCATCAATCGTTACTTCGCTGCCGACTGATAAACTGTCAAACGATGACATTTTGCGATGACGTTTCATGAATGACAAATCGTAGTAAACAAATCGTAGTAAAACAGTACCGCATAGTAATCCCTACGCGTCACGCTCGCATCAATCGATGTTTTAATTCGTCGATTTAAATGGGTTGCGCACCCAACAGCCAATGAAAATACTCCGTTGAATATGGCACGTGTGCTCATATCGAAAAATATGGAACGGGCTAGGTTTGTTTATATGATAAATTGAGGGTTTAAAGTCTATAAATCGATTCCAACACGCGGGATAGTCAGCGGAGCGTAATTACACGCACTCACGCACGCACGCACGCACGCACGCACGCACGCACGCACGCACGCACGCACGCACGCACGCACGCACGCACGCACACACACACACACACACACACACACATATATATATATATATATATATATATATATATATATATATATATATATATATATATATATATATGTATATCGACGGTTCGCCATGCTTTATGCTCGAGATACGATCTTCAGCGTTTGCTTGAGGATACTTTAGTTTAGACGCAATGTGAATTCCACATCCTCCATCCATCACTCCGCCCCCCCCCCCACCCACACCCCTCCCAACGGCACCCTATCCACCCCACACCCTCCCGCCCTCCCTCCCTCCCTCCCTCTCTCTCTCTCTCTCTCTCTCTCTCTCTCATGCTGTACGGGCATATGGAGGAATTCCTTGTGATACTGGAATGTGGAAGAATATACAGTACAAAGAGATGTGTTAAACGAGCAACAGATGATTTGAAACTAATTTGGCTGAGAGCTGTAGCAACAGGTTCCAGAAAAATAGAGCGCAGGGAGACAAACTTTCCTGAGTTGAAGCAGAGCAATAGACGGATTTACTTTTACCGGCTCAGTAATTCAAAGATCTGATCTGTCACTCAAATCTATGACGCCATGCACAAGTATGTTACATGTAAGCTGACGTCACAATCATGATTAACAGAGAATATTGGAAGGGTCCGTCATGTGTACGAATCGTATGTCTTTGGTGATTTTACTATTTAATACACATTCCGCCGAATAGTTTGAAGCTAATTTGACTGCATGGTTTCGAAATTTCAAGTTTCAAAATATTAAACGGGTTACCTGGTAAGTTAGCTTGAAAATGGGATTCTGTGAAGTATGGGTTCAATGTGTATAAAATGATTCCAACACGCTGAAAAAGTGGACGGAGCTTAGCTAGATATGGGCGGGGCATAGCAAGATATGGGCGGGACATAGCTAGAAATGAATCCCGCTGTAGCGATCTTGGTAGCGCATATAATGTCGTTATCAACTATCTATGTATATTGACATACATCAATTTTGAGTCTCGCATAGATTACCATGGATACCGTGGATACTAGACAACAAAGATGTATTGGGCTATTAACTTTCAATTGCTATCTGTCTGGGTCAGTGTCTAGTATACAGTCAATAAGTTCAGAGCGTGTTTTCAGGAGACAGCAACAGGTATAACTCTATTAACTTCTTCACTATCTACAGATATCAATTTCGTCGATTGACGGCTCTAACGCGAAAGAGTTTTCGTTTACTACAAGAAGGTTGGTTTAAAATGTCCCTCAACGGCTAGTCTGTGAATGCCTGTATGACGTTCTGATTGGCGAGTGCACTGTATCAATCCACATTGCGCCGGTCCAAATCATAATGCCAGTAGGGTTAGCATGCTGCCCATATTGGAATAGTCCTAAAGCTGCCCGTTACAGACAGGTTTGAAAGTGTGATTCATACACTCTAAAATTAGAAGACAAGTACCATGTAATAACACGTGGTGCTTTGGTAAGCTACATGCATCGGCAATACGCCTTTCCCACATTGACGCCATTACGCCTAAATCCGCGCTCAGAGCAAAACTGCTGGCTGGTAAAACCGCCAACAAGTAGCTGACCCGCCTTGAGTTACTATTGCACTCATTATATTATTTAAGTCATACATCATTGGAAAGCGCATTCAGTTGCCTAATCATTAATGCATTATTTTTAATATTTGTTATAAATCTTTCACTGGGTTTTTTGCGCATATAAAATACACCATTATACCTAGATTCATTAAATCGAGTGGACAATATGGGCTTTTCTTAAAATTACAATCAACCGTATTAAATTTCACAAAACTATAAACATGAATACAGAAACGTAGAGAAAATTGACGTAGCTTTCCAATGATGTATGATTTCAATAATATTATGAAATTAGTTCTTCATATAAACTGCTTACAGTGCGTTGTATCTGATTCCAATGGTAAAGTAAAGCTGTTTGCTCGTCCGCTATCGCGGTTACCTGCCAGAAGTTGAGAGCGATGCATTCTGGGAAGGTATTTCCCCAAAATACGTTAATGCGGGTTGGGTCTATTAATAGTGAAGGCATTAGAATCTGACGTTATTATTTATCCCTGAGGAGACACTTTCAGTAATATAACAAGACTTATAAATAGTGACTACAATACACCTGATAAATAAGATAACTCGTTTCCAAAAAAAGAAAAACCCACAACAATGTTGAACACGATGCAAGAATGTTGTGTTGAATATTGTGGACTTAATTTGATTGGAAGTCATTGTGTTAGGCAACAATGGCTTCCAATCAAATTACGTCCAACATATTCAACATCAGTTATATTTTGGTTTAGAAGCGCGGTAAGTTATTTCAAAGCTGTAAAGTATTTATTACGATTGCGACTCATATTCCACAATCACTGAGCGCATCTTGGTAGTATTCGCGCCGGGTAGTGAGTGGAAAGCTTAGAGGGTAAACGTCGTTTGCCGATCGATTGTAGGAAAACCGGTATTCATGTCCGAATGTGTATAGCTAATTGATGTATGTCGATTGTGAAGCCGTTGATAGTGTCATAACTGTTGCTGTCTCCCGGAAACACAGTTTGCACTTATTTGTATACAAACATTCACCCGGACATACATCTATGTTTGATATGCCATGTCATGGGTAGAGGGGCCGGCTATGGCCGTATTAGAAACAAGATGTTCAAAGCCAGTGCCAATCAACAGGACTGTCCACCACTTAAGGCTATTGGACTTATATGTGTATAACAATTTAATTCCAAAATTACCTCAACATAGTTGGGATAAATAGGTAAAACTAATACAAATTGTATTGACTGTAATTTATGTGGAATTCAGTGATACAGCTTGGTTTATGGATGCAAAATGGGTTAACGGTCGGTTAAGTATCAAAGGAAAGGATCACTGTGACCTACTTTTCACAGCCCAATGAGCATCAAATAAATTTATATCAATTCTGCATTCTCAACCCTCTTCCACCTATTGACATAATGGACCTTTCTACTGTACCCACTTTATAAACGTTATCCATCCATCCCTCATCTGACGCTATATGACGTCATAATTAACTACGGCATCAATGACGCGGTTTAACCCATCTTTAACGCGTAATAGTCCGACACGTTGTACGAATTATATGTCTTTATCACTTAGTAAACATTATGTTGACTATTTTGAAACTAATTTGACTGGGCGATGTTGCTGCCGTATTTAACAGCTTAGTATGGTTTTCTGGAAATTTATAGTCATTCGATCGATCCCAACACAAGCGAGGTGATGATGGGGTTTAGCTAGAGATGGGCGGGGCCAAGCTAAAACCGGAAAGGTCCATTGGTTCTTATAAGGGAACTAGACATTTTGCGATTCACTGCATCACAAGCCATGGCTCCATACCACCGTGAGCTCAATTTTTCTTTCATGTTGCGCGAACCACTAAATGTGCAATACCTTTGATACACTAACGCCTGCATCATAAGATGTAGCTAAGCCACCTGTTTGTTGAGCATATGTGACCTTAAGTGTTTGAGAATGCAGAGTGGAGAGCTATGTATGTGATGTGTCATGGCAGTGACCCTATAGGCATCAATGCGCCGATTTCTGTCTCCAGAAACTACACCCGGGCAAGCGGTTTCCACTATGTTCAGTAGAACGTGAAAAGTAGGCCACGTTGACCTGTTTCGATACAGGACACACATTTCGTCTATGACATTTAGGTTAAGATTCCGCCAAATTGTCTACCAAAACGCCGATGCCCCGCCAAAAATTAATAGCGCGCTTATATGACAGACAGGATACACACCCACCAAGCCAAACACATGTCCGCCTGTCTGTTTGACTGTTTCTCCTGCTAGAGTTGCACAACACGCGACATGTATTAGAAAAATATTTTTATTTTTTATTTTGTACATTCTTGTTATTTAAATGAAGTGGCACAAATTGTATTACATATGTAAACTATTATTAGTAGTAATTATTATTATTATTATTATTATTATTATTATTATTATTATTATTATTATTATTATTATTATTATTACCTCTATAATCGCTAAGCATTTGCCTGATGTTAAAATTTATTAAGCAATATATGAGCGAGATATATGTATGGCCCCTGATGACACAGAAAACACATTGTTTGATTGTGTGTAATGTAGTCAAACATCTAGATAGCAACAACATTTCTTGGCAACCATGACAAAAATACCTTTAAAGTATTCCTGAAGCAACAACGCAATTTCTTAAAGGAATAACATGCCTATGCGTCTACCACATTGCCGCTGCCGTAGTCAGCAACAATCCTTACTCAAATTATTATCAACAACTTTAGGAAGTGTCATTTCCTACTATTTCTTCTGAGAACAATTGTCTTGAAAGTTGCTGTTGCCATTGGTACGAGCAGTTTTCCAGTCGAACCCTTCAAATATGTTTAGTGTTTTCACAAGCTAAATAGTTTTATTTAACTACTACGTTCATTGCTAATAGCTATTCCAGACACGTCTGCTCACCTGGGAAACGAGTCGTACAGAAACGTACGTACTGATGAAGGCATTGGCTCGGGAGGTTTATTCCTAATCCCTTGTTTCCAGGACCACGTCAGTGCATATCTAGGCTGGTCACATTTTCAATATTACTCCACTACGGTCAACGTTCCTAGTTTGTATACCGGTACCCATGCATAATCCTTGGTGTAGAGAGGCAACTATAGTGATGTCTTGGATTGCTAATCAGACTGAGACTAAATTAGCAGGAAGTGGCTTTATTGGAATTTATGGTATATTATAGGTCATTGTGACCTGAACTTATAGGGTTCAGGTTGCGATTCAGGTAGTGCGTTTTAGTGTGCGTGCGTGTGTGCGTGCGTGTGTGCATGCGTGTGCACGTGCGTGCGTGCGTGCGTGAGTGAGTGCGTGCGTGTGTGAGTGTGTGCGTGTGTGCGCGTGCGTGAGTGTGCGGGTTTATGAGTGTGTGTATGTATACGGTAGTTTAGGTGGGCTGAGTGTGGCTGAGTGTAGCTGATGACTGGGTAGCTTATGTTGTATGGTGGAATGGATAGATTTGGGATAATGGTTAGAGGTCTTAATTAGGGTTTCTTGATATTTTATGTTAAAGTGTTTAGGGCGACTGGTGTATTAGGAAATTAATTAATATTCAAAAAAAATATAATAATTTCTCTTATTGCATATGCGGAGGGTCGTTAGACCTGGCTTTTAGAATAATGGTTTAAAGGTGTATGATGCAATAGGGGGACAGGTAATGTTGTCAGCCATTAGGTGTGTAACTTTTCGAACACCCTTTTTGGTCGCTAGTCTGGGGCTTTTCCAGGCACCACCTATATGGTTGCGGGTTTTGTTTCTAGTGCTTTTGCACCATATTCGTGAGGTACATACTGATTTCCAAAAAAAAATAGACACACCCAGAGAAAAAACAACAACAAAAACCTGAATCACTCGTTAACCCATTTACCGACAAATTCCGAGTCTCCCAATCACAGAGCGTATACACCGGAAAGCACACCAATACGGTAAGCACCGAGTCCTCGTGTCCTCTTTTACATACAGCAAGACTGTCGCTCTGTTTTATAGAACGAATGCTCTCCGTGGGAGACAATACATAATTATTAGTAAAGAAATGACGTCAGATTATATATGGCATCTTAGAGAAAGAGACTCGATATCCGAATTTGACATCCTGACACTTAAGTAGATGACCTTGCAATCAAATACTGCACCTACAAGCTAACGTCACAATACAATTATATAGCTCCCTCAGGAACCGTCTGACTTGTATGTCGTTCGTGAATTAAACATTTAGTACACATTCTGTTGGGTCTTTTTTCAAGCGGTGGGCGGAGATTATATAGAAATCGGCCGGGCTAGAAAAAGATCCTGCTGTGCATTGCTTCTGGCTAAATAAATGCAAGTAGCAACAGAAAAGCGGCCATTAAAATCGGCTCTTAATATCAATTAATTCACGAATCCATTTCCTCACTCCTCATAGTCAACTGCATGCCGGATAGGCTGACGTCACACTCATGCCATCATGCATGACTCGAAATAGTCCGTCTTTAACGCTTAATCCACACGTTGCACGAAGTGTATGTCTTTACCATTACATAAACATTCTGTTGAATATTTTGAAACTAATTCGACTTGGCGCTGTTGCTGCCCTAGGCGGCAGCAGTATAATGTCAAATTAGTTTCAAAATATTTAACAGCTTAACGGTATAGTTTTCTGGAAATTGATAGTCAGCGTGTTCAGGGGTCGATCGATCCCAAGACGAGCGAGGTGTGAGTGGAGCTTAGCTAGAGATTGGCGGGGTGTAGCTAAAACTGGAAACGTCTATCGTGGGCATGAAAATCGTCTCCTAATACAAATTAACTGCCGTTCATGATTGGAAATGAGTTTGAGACTAGATACATGGCGATTCATCCATCATATCAGATGCCCTATTTCTTCATCTGTGGCAAACACCAGCAATAAGTTAGTCCCAAGCGGCAGCCGTCGCTGGAGCAGGTAATCCTTCGTTAGTCATTCATGTAATAAGCAGTGAATAATTAGCAGTGTCTGAAACACGCATTTAAATGTGTCCAGTGAAATATGCAACAATAAAACGCAGGTATTGTTTAATTACAGATAGTAACGAGATATCGCACGCGCTTAAGGCTTAGTAACATATGTCATTGCCTGTTCTAGGAATAGTTCCCCAAGCATGGCAAATCTCGGCGCTTTGGTGACATAATAGTTCGCGGTGATTAGCATGAGTTGATTTATACCAGCGCAGTCATTATAGCGCGACTAAGTGTTTTTAATAAATTGTCCTACCAATATCTTTGTAGGCGTAACTGCTTTCTCGAATTGTGCAACGATTTTGAACGCATATATGCCAATGGATCTAAAATATGGATCTCTATAGATTATTAGGCAACGTAAATTTCTGTTTATTGCGATGTAATGCACACAACGGCGAATCACCTTGGAGGAATCTAGTTTTACATATGTAACGATAGTCTATCGACACGAAGCCTATGGCAACAACAGCGCACAGTTAAATTAGTCATAAATATTCAACATCATTTTTATTAAATACTAGACATACAATTCACACAACAAGGCTTAGTTCCGTCATTAAGTAAGCGTTCGTGATGAACTTATCTACGTCATCCATGTCGTCGTCGACTATGGCATACCCCTACACGTAGTTGATTATGACGTCATGTGATTGATTGATAAACTTGAAAAGTCCATTGGGAAGACGTCTGGTGTGACGGAAACGTGCTGCTGGTGAGAAATCTTGCTCAATCTCCAGTATTCCTTTATCGATTTGGGAAAGTGCGTAGCCGCAAGCACGTATGATTGAAAGACCGTTGGTAGCTATAGAATATCCTGGCTTAAATGAATCAGGTGACTGAGGTGAGGTAATCAGAGGCCAATCATCTAGGATTTGCTACCGGGGAGAATTGGATAAAATCTGGAAGTAATCTATGTACGAGACTAGGTAGTTGAAGTGGCAGACGGAATCAAGCTGTTAATGGTATTAATTTGCAAGCCATGCGAGCAGGTTTGAATAATAATATCACAGTCCCTCGAGAATATCTAATTGCTATATAATACTTATACGGGGCGCCAAAGTACACATACACAAAGCTATAAAATATGTATTGGTCATGCAGCATTGAAGAAGAGAGTCAGAGGTTTTGGCAGTCAGCTGCACTCCAAGTTCTAGAGAATACGTGTGTGTTATGCACTTAATAGCAAAGTGATTTCCACATGGAGTACAACTCAGAAATAACATTTTTTCAAAGCAAAATAAAAGGCACTGTCGAATATTTTGAACTTAATATGATTGGAATCGACTGCTGCCAATAGACCATTCCAGTTTTAGCTACGCCCCGCCCATCTCTTGCCACGCTCCACCCACACCTCGCTCGTGTTGGGATCGGTCTCTGAACTCCCTGACTATTAATTTTCAGAAAACTATACAGGTAAACTGTTGAATATTTTGGAACTCATTTTACAATGGCAGAAACAGCGTCCAGTCAAATAGTTTTAAAATGTTCGACAGCATGTGTATTAAATAGTAGAGACATACAATTCGTACAACGTGTCGGACTATTAAGAGATAAAGAATGGTCAAATAGATTCATTTATTACGTAATGGTTATGACGTCTTCATACACGCCGCATTGACGTCCGCTGATAGATGAATACAGCGTATTCCCCAGAACATGTCTTACATTGTCTTCAAAATTATACTAACAACATGTTTCTGTTCTTGTTTTAGAAACAATCCACTGTATTTATGATCTGTACTGTATTTGGTCTAAATAGCTGAACATAATAATGTACATTGTATACATACGTATATGCCTGTGTGCGTATGTCTAGGTTAGTGCGTGTTTGTTTTCCTACGTTCATAAATATGAATACGCCCTCGTTCGGAACAGTGTGGTTGCGCCGTCATGTGTGTCTTCTAGTCTCCTGCTGACTGCACCTTGAGGAAGGTAAACAAACAACTAATGGTTCTACTTTGCAGCTCCTCTGGAAATTAAAAAAAATGTACGGAGAGACAGACAAATCGACAAACTAACGAATCCTAGCTGCGATTTGCGAATAAACGCCAGACTGCCTCGTATCCCAGCTTTTTGTATATGCATTGTCTTTAAGAAGATTGGGGAATCCAGTTTATCGACCATTTGCCGTTTTAATTAACCACGTGACATGCAGGATGATGTCATAATCAATTACGTCATGTATGACTCGATCGTCGTTGACGCGTAATAGCGTGTCAGGTTGTAGTACGATGTGTATGTCTTTACTATTTAATATTGTTACACGCTGTGAAGGATCGATCTATCCCAATACGGTGAAAACGTGGGTGGAGCTTAGCTAGAGATGGGCGGGGTATAGCTAAAACTGGATTCCTCAATTGTTATTCACTCTGATATTGCGGTGAATGTGTGGCTGTTGCTGTTCGAAAGCAACATGTTAACTCAACGTTATTTTCAACACCAGTAATCAAGCGAACAACTGTACACAATTGTTACTAAAATGCTAAGCGCTACCCTACTTGCAAAGTATACAAGTATAGCTTCCCTCTTAGTTTACAAGTATACATAGAAATAAAAAATTAATATTGCTATGATTGAAATAGGAACAATAGGTATAAAGCAAATACTCAATTCTATATTTAACTTGGTCTCATTTTTCTCTCGGTTATTGTGCAGGCAAAGTTATCAAAAATTGGAGTGGTACAGTCTGCAATCCTTTAAAATAAAGATATCAACATCAAAAATATATTTCCGAAATGAGTGTGTGTTTTCTGTAGCTCACTAAGGATTGTGAAGCTGTTAGGAACATGGTAAATGGATTACATAATGTACCCGTTAGGGATATAATCAATCTAGCTATCTTTCAAAGAAAAGGTTGAGGAACCATGTGCGCAGAATGACGGACAGCCGATGGATGGATGGAAGACTGATTATTATCATGACATAAGTCCACTTGGCCAGTCAGGCCAATTGAGCTAAATATTGTCAGCATTACCATATCTTTGGACATGACCCATTTAATGTACTATCTATGCGAAGGAACACGTGTATGGTTTTTTAAGGTAGTTAGTTGAATGGTAATGCCGTCAGCATATTCAGTCAAAAAATATTGCCTAATATGTTCAATAGCGCAGACTTGGTGTAAACTGTTTCTATTGCACATGTTGCGATAGCACTCTTATAGAAATGCTGTAGTGTGTGAGTAAGTTGTCTTCAAAGCAAGCCGTGTATATAAATAATAGATACTATAATAGTTAAAAATGCACAATATTATATAATTGTAATTACTGATTTCAATTGTGTCAAAAGTATTGTTCATCTTTTCCATAAGATATGTATTGTAACCTCACGCACGATAACGATTTTATGCTCAATCTATTCAGTTACTGTACATCAGGTCAAACATAGCCAAAGTTGTCGATTCCAGTCAGTTAATGACACAAGAATTAGTTTGCATTTGACATAATAATCGCAAAAATGAAGATACAGCGCCATTTACATGTGCTGGACCGCATTGGGCGTGCCAACCTCACATATTGTCTCATGTCTGCGTGTGAAACGTAGAGAGGCTAGCCGAATTCAGTCTGAGCTTTGAATGGCAGAGTGCATCTATATACAATTTGCAATGCTTTAAAACTTAGAATTCCAATCTCTTAACTTCAAGACCATTACGTATGAAAGCCGTCGAATATCTTGGAACTATAATATGTGCAACAGCTTCCGGTTAAATCAGTTTCAAAATTGTCAACGTCATATCACTCACATCCTAAGCAATGGACTTTCCCAGAGTAATGACGTCATATGCCGTGTTAATCAGCTAAGTGGCGTGTAGGATGACGTCATAATTATTACGTCATAAATGATTCTATATGGCTTGCCCTTAACTCTTAATAGTCCGATACGTTGTAAGAATTGTCTGTCTCTACTATTTAATAAAAATGCTGTCGAATATTTTGAAACTAATTTGACTGGGCGCTGTTGCTGCCAGAGGCAGCAGCAGCACCCGGTCAAATTAGCTTCAAAATCGTCAACAGCTTACATGTAGAGTTTACTGGAAATTGATAGTCAGTTAGTTCAGAGATCGTTCTATCCCAACACGAGCGAGCTTAGATAGAAGAGGGCGGGGCAAGGCTAAAAATTGAAAGATTCATTGCAACAGCTAGGTAGCTTGAACAAACATGAACCATTGTCATCGCAAATATCTGCAAACAATTACAAATCATCGCTGGTCACTCAGTCTGATACCACGTGTAGCACTCTAGTATCTGCGAGGGTAGCACAGCAGCGATGGTCTATGCTCTGGCATGTTCTTCGGATATCAGAAGATACATCTGCTCAGACAACACAGGGAGTTGCGGTGGTAGGTGCATGCAAAGGCCGCCACAACATCAACTTGCTTTGCGATACGATCTCAATGAATGTAATCTAGGACCACTAATGAAATAACCTAAAGGTGTCCAGTACGATAAGACACAGTGAAAAAGATTGATGAAACCCTGATTGCTGCTGAGTATTCATGTCTTTAGCTGCAGAACACAGTCGGTTATCGCTATCATCACCATAACTGGCCAATGACCCAGACAGACAACTAATATTCACTGAGAAGTTGACCCATTATGAGAACTGATCCTCGCTGAAAACATATCCCATCCCGAGAACTGATCCCTACTGAAAACATGGCATGGCCTATCTCGAGAAATGATCCTCACTGAAAACTTGGGACACTCTGACAACTAATACCCACTGAACATATGAGCCAGCCTGACAATTTATATTCACTCAACCCATGTGAAAGTGAGACAACTGATACTCACTGAACATAAGTGACAGCCTAGCAATTGATACATACTAAACACCTGGGTCAGCCCGGCAACTGATACTCATTGAACACATGGGCGAGATAAACAACTGATTCTATGAGAACACATCATATACCCTGTCAACGTAATACATTCGCCAATACTCACAAGATTATCGATAAATGCTAGGATGGTAGCACATTTCAATACAAAATTTCCACCCGGTGACCAAAGCCATTCGTGAAACAGGCAAACAGCTTGGCCGAGTACATTTTCGGAAACAAGATAACTGTTTTCGTATATCTTCAAGTCATCATGCCAAGAACGTACGAGCGTGCACAACCACTAATACTCGCGCTTATATTCGACGGTAAGAGAATTAGCTTTTAAAAACATACAATGTATTTAAAAGATGTACGAAGATTAATATACGCAGCCAATTTAAACAAATGACACACACGTGTGCCCATCATTGCCGTTAACCACTTTATACTTCACATCGTCCTTCTTGGATTTTGGACATACCTTTAAATAACAACATACATTTTCTTTTAGTGATGTCCTAAATTGCTTCCCTGTCAGGCAGTAGATAAAGAAATAGCACGAGTAGTGCGATAAACACAATTCTTCCACTGTTTTCCGCGCGAGCATAAATCGAAACCAGTAACTCCATGTGCTGTCTGACCATATATCAGCATCCCAAATGTGCATTGTTCCATGTGGCACGCTGAAGGCGATGATATACACCAATGTCACTGGAAGTGTGGTGAGAATTAGGTAGAATGACACAGACAATAATGTTACGGTTGACGCAGCAGTATTGCTCCCTTGTCCTTGTTGGTATGGTAGCATAGAACCACTTTCTCGCGCTAACCTCTTGATTTCCCACAGTACAAGCATGTTAAATAACAGAACAGCAATTGGCACTACGCCAAACACTAATATTTCAGTAACCCAGGTCCAAATCTCGAATGCCTTTTGAAAAGAATCATGGTTTCCACATGTCATAGAGTGCGAGTCATATGACCATCCGAACGGTTGCATTAGGCTTAGCAGCATACACAGTACAACGAGACCGGTAACACCTTTTATGGCTCGTTGTACGGTACAGAAACGTTCTTTCGCGAATGGATGGCATACGGCGATATAACGTTCCACTGTGAATGCGAGCACAAGTAGTGGTGAGAGATATTGCGGCCAATAAAAGAAGAAATAGAAACTTTCGCATAACCCTTTCTTATGATATAATGGCAAGCCCCAGGCACTAGACAACTCATACACTAAATATATAATGAGATGCGCAAAATCACACATTGATAATGAGGCTAAGTAGATTGCCGATGAGTTATTCCTGCGAATACGTCGTTCCAGCCAAATCTTGGCTGATATAGGGTTCAATATCAGCCCCATGAATATCCAGATTGGGGAGATGACGCGATCTATGATGACATAGCTCGGCATAAAGACATCCATGAACGAGTTCAGGTCACGATATCTGGAGAAGATGAACAACGTGTCATTAGTAACGTCAGAGACATTATCTGAGATATTCATAGCAGCTGTAGCCATCTTGAATCTGAAAAATAATAATCAAATAAATAAATAAATAAATAAATAATTAAATAAGTATAGATAGATAGATAGATAGACAGATAGATAGATAGATAGATAAATAGATAGATAGATAGATAGATAGATAGATAGATAGATATATATATATATATATATATATATATATATATATATATATATATATATATATATATATATATATATATATATATATAGGCGGGCAGGCAGGCAGGCAGACAGACAGACAGACAGACAGACAGACAGACAGACAGACAGACAGACATACAGACATACAGACAGACAGACAGACAGACAGACAGACAGACAGACAGACAGACAGACAGACAGACAGACAGATAGTGGGATGGGCGGCTGCCCAGGCGGCCGGATGGATGGACTGACGGATGAACCGACGGATGGATCGACGATCACCGAACGAACAAATGAGCAAAGGAATGAATGAATGAATGAACGAATTAACGAACGGACGGACGGACGGCAAGACGGCGGACGAAAGAACGAACGAACGAACGAACGAACGAACGAACGAACGAACGAACGAACGAACGCACGAACGCACGAACGCACGAACGCACGAACGAACCAACCAATGTGAACGAACGAACGAACGAATGAATAGATGAACGAACAAACTAGAATGCACTCGATGGAGATGCTGACTCAAGCCTTTGCACGCTGTCTTGTCAATGCATTTAGTGATCCCCGTGACTACGTCAATTGATCATGTTGCCCTCAATCCCAAATCAATCATAAAGTGTCATAATATGATAGGATACTGCTGATACTACCATCTTACGGTGCATAGTTATGGCCACAAATGGGTATTCCAGTATGTACTTTGTCTTCCCTTACGCAAGAGAGTTGATGCTTTCTCCTGGGATTCGTAGAACGTCTAGCCCCACCTAGACTTTTAAGGTATGTTGGAAAATTGGTGACTCTACCTACGTGAGTTTCCAATTTATTACTTAAAATGTGTAATTCTGGATGCACTTAGTGACCCAGTGACCTAGATATTTGAACATTTGACATGAAACCAAATTTTCCTTTTAGACAACCACAATATGAACGTATGTTACCGATTTGGTGATTCTCCCTCCTTGCATTGCAGAGTTTTTGACGAAAATGTGTGTTCCAGTATGAGCACGTGACATCTAATTTTGATATATTGATCTCTAGTTACTCATAATATGAATATAATTCAATATATGTGCCAAGTTTGTTGATTCTACTTCATAGGATTCCCGAGGTCCGACCGGTCGACCGACCGACCGCCATGTTTGAAAACGTGTCAGTAATAAATTCTGATTGTTGCATTATGGATCAAGCAAATCGTATTTCAAGAGGAATTAACAAGACATTGATACAGAGGCGAAATGTGATTGTTAGCGTTATACATTTCCGTAGATTACACATTTTTGACATAAAAATAAAGTAACCAATATAATTTTATTTCTAACTCGCAACGAGTATAAATCGGTTCGAAGGTCTGTTGATCGGTCTGCCAAATTCTTGACACTTTTTCCAACGTTGTCTATGCCGCAAGTATAGCTATACTTTTGAACGCAAGGCTTAGACATTAAGAACACGATCTTAAATAACAATTACATAAATATCAACCTAGAACTGTAAATTTGCCATCTATTCTCAATGTATGAATCCAATCTGTCACTAAAATATTGACGTCATAATCAATTACGTCACATATAGGTTGCCGCACATTCGGAATTGACAGCCAATGTTCCATCACGAACCTGGAATAGTCCGTCATGTGTACAAATTGTGTCTTTGATGAACTTACTATTTAATAAACATTATGTTGAACATTTTGAAACTAATTTAACCGGCTGCTGTTGCTGCCAAAGGCAGTTAAATTAGTTTCAAAATATGCAATAGCTTACCCGCATAGCAACACTGATATTCGTTTTCTTGGAGGTCATGGTTTGATCGACCCTAACAGAGGCAAAGCGTGGGTGGCGCTTAGCTAGAAAGGGGTGAGGCATAGCTAGAAATGGGCGAGGCATAGCTAAAAATGGGCGAGGCATAGCTAGAAATGGGCAAGGTATAGCTAGAAATGAGCGAGGCATAGCTAGAAATGGGCGAGGCATGGCTAGAAATGGGCGAGGAATAGCTAGAAATGCGGCAATCATCAATGAGTGTGAATCTCATCAACAACAACCGTAAATGGATGAATAATTGAGCATAGGCATACCCCGAATGCAACAATAAAAATGTCAAATATTGGGTCTTTTTATTAAATCATTTATATTACAGACGATCCATCAAGAGATAACAACTAATCACGTTATTTCTAGTTGATCTTAACTATATACATCTTGAATATCAACGGGATGAATGTATTCTATCGTTAAATTTGTCTTGGCGTATCTGGAAACACAGACACCATTAAATTACAGGAGTGTATGGCAATCACCCGACTACAAATCAATACGGCTGCGATTAACGACTACGGCGGATCTTTCATTCAGTCGTCTAGGGCATCAACTCAGAAGTTGCTTTGTAGAATGTAGTTCAAGGGGAAGTACAAATATCACTTTTAGAAATGATGAATCCAATCTGTCGATCAAGTACATTACGCTATAATCAATTAGGTTACATGTATGCTGACGTCACACTCAAAATGCGTAATGAATGACGTAGAACGTTATGGACTTTGAATAGTCCGTCAGTTGGACGAAATGTATGTCTTTACTATTTAATAAATATTATTTTGAATATCATGAAACTAATTTGACTGGGCGCTGTTGGTACCATAGACAGTAACTACACGTAGTTAAATTACTTTCAAAATATTTAAGGACTTATCTGTATAGTTACCTTGAAATTGGGATTCTGAGAATTCAGGGTTCAAAGTATATACATCGATCCTAATACAAGCAACGCGTTCGCGGCGATTAGTTAGAGATGGCTGTGGTATAGCTAAGAGTGGATTCATCCATTGCCATACATAATGGGCGTTTATGATCTATTACAAATACGAATGACGTCATAATCAAAACACGTCACTTATTGTTAGCCGACGTTACAATTAAATTGCGCCAATACTAGGCCCGACACGAAAGGTGAAAGGTTCAAGGGTAACGGTCTGGATTGTATATTTATTAAATAGTAAAGACATACAGTTCGTACAACTGACGGACTATTCAAAGTCCATAACGGACTACGTCATTCATTACGCATTTTGATTGTGACGTCAGCATACATGTAACCTAATTGATTATAGCGTAATGTACTTGATCGACAGATTGGATTCATCATTGAAAGTCATTGGAAGTGGCACTGATGGATTTAAGATTAGTTGAAATGCCAATGTTCCAGGTGGGTGATACAGGTCCATTGGGCCTCTTGTTAAATTGTGTGTATATATATATATATATATATATATATATATATATATATATATATATATATATGGGCGTTTATGATCTATTACAAATACGAATGACGTCATAATCAAAACACGTCACTTGTTGTTAGCTGACGTTACAATTAAATTGCGCCAATACTAGGCCCTAAACCCAAGGTGAAAGGTTCAAGGGTAACGGTCTGGATTGTCAAATGGTTTAGTTTTCGAGATATTGACAACAATCTTTGGACTGTTTTTTGGATTAGTGACTTTGAACAATGTTTAAGCGATTATAGATGATTTCAGTGCTAACAACAGCTGGTGTCTCGCTGCTGCAAGTCAGCGCAGCCAATAATTTCAATTTTAAAAAGCTCTTGACGTGTTGAATATTTTGAAAACAATTCGACTGAAAGTAGTTGGCGGCTTAGCCACCAACGACTTTCAGTCTAATTGTTTTCAAAATATTTATCAGGTTCAGAGATATAACCTTTGGAATATGTCATCTGCAAAAACTCAGGAGTCAGACGGTTACTAGAGGTTTAAAATACAATTGAAGAAAATGGTCTCTAAAGGCAGTTAGGTCGTCTTTTTAGCAGGTTATTTCCCACCATTACACACTCCATTTAACACATGCGCATATGGCTGAATCGCAAAGTTAGCAGCAGGGGTAGGGTAGGCTGGAGTTGATTTGAAAATAATTTGACTGAAACTCATTGCTGCCTTAGGCAGCAACAACTTTCATTGCTGCCTAAGGCAGCAACAACTTTCAATCAAATACATTTCAAAATATCTTTAAGAGCATAGATGTCAGAGCACATAATACATATCTTAAATATTTAGGCAGTGATAGAAAGGTTAATCTGTTAATTGGAGTTTAATCTACTTTGGCAATACAATCTGACATGGTGATAACTTAGTGGGCGGTGGGAACAAACCTGTATTTCCCCTATGAAAATGAGACTGCAAATATTTAAGGGGCGATAACGCTGGCAGTTGACATCCTATTAATTGCATTTCACACCCCAGATATTAGATGCCGACATCAACATTGTGACCAAGTTTGGTGTCAATCCGTTAAGAAATAACATAATGAGCCACCATTCTTGGTGACGGAGAGACAGATGGATTGACGGACATACAGAAGACGGACTGGGTCATCGTTATACGACAGCTGACTGACAAGTAAGCTGAGTTAAGAAAACTAATCTCAGCTTCAAAATCCATCAAATAAAAACATTGAATATGGCAGCTAAACACGCTAACATGTGATTGGTCAATGGCGGCCAGGTTGTTTTACCTATCAACTTCCCATGAACACACCTTCATGGCCATTAGTCCATAATCCTATCCCCAAAATTTCAGCCCGATCGGTTCAGCGGTTCTGCAGAAGTTGTTTTCACGAAAACTAGGTCATCCAATATGGCCACCAAACCATTTGGCCAATCACGTTCATTCAAACAAACTTGGTTCAGCTCTTGCCCTATATGGTATTTCGTGAGTTTTGAATCGATCCACCAAGCGGTTTCGGAGAAGATTTTTAAAGAGGTTTCTAAAAATCGGACAAAATCCAAGATGGCCACCGGCAAAATTGGTCGATAGACTTGCTTTGAACAAACTTAGATCTGTATGCCCTAAGGATGCCTCCTGCCTAATATGATTGAAATCAGTCCAGCAGTTCTTGAGAAGAAGTCGTTTAATGTAAAAGTTGGCAGATGGATGGATGGACGGATGGATGTACGGACGCCGGACAGACAATGGATGGTCGCCATGGCATAATCTGACTTGGCCATTCTGGCCAGGTGAGCTAATAAAAATTATGTTCAATAATTTGAATCTACTTCGACTGGAAGCAACGGCTTTCCGTCAAATTAGATTCAAAATAGTAAACAGCTTACCTGCATAGTTTTTTTGTAAATTGAGATTGAGGGAGTGCGGGGATCGATTGATCCCAACATGGGCAAAGCGTGGGTGAAGCTTAACTTGAGCTGGGCAGGACATCGCTAAAACGGGAAGCCAACACCAGCACTGGAAGCACCAGCACGTGAGTAAATTGTGGTCATTTAATACACACATGTTATTACGAGAGATATGGATTAGACCATATTTATCACACAGATACAACAGCAACATGAACCCAAGCTAGGAAGAGACGATAAACACGCCTGGCCGCGTTCGGGCTTGTATTTACATTTGCTCTATATTTGTCCTTGCATGATTGAAGTCAAGCTTAAAACTATGCTGTCAGCAACCCTTCGCAGTCATCTCTTATTGAAAATGACATACAGCCTTTGTTCGTTTGTGAGTTATTTGACCAAACTGTGAACAGCATTCATCTTCAGTTAAGCAGATAAGGGTACCCGATGACTGTGAGCTGATAATCAGACAACGGCTCCATTACCGGTTACCCTCTTTCTTTCTCTCTCTCTCTCTCCCTCCCTCCCTCCCTCCCTCCCTCCCTCCATCCCTCCATCCCTCCCTCCCTCCCTGTCGCTCTCCCTCGGCCTCTCACTCCCACATTCATTCCCCCCTCCCTCCCTCCCTCCTCCGTCAATCCATCTGTGCCCCCCCCGTCTCTCTCTCTCTCTCTCTCTCTCTCTCTCTCTCTCTCTCTCTCTCTCTCTCTCTCTCTCTCTCTATCTCCCTCCCTCCCTCCCTCCCTCCCGCCCTCCCTCGGCCTCTCACTCCAACATTCATTCCTCCTACCTCCCTCCCTCCTCCGGCAATCTATCTGTGCCCCCCCGTCTCTCTCTCTCTCTCTCTCTCTCTCCTCTCTCTCTCTCTCTCTCCATCCCTCCCTCCCTCCCTCCCTGTCGCCCTCCCTCGGCCTCTCACTCCCACATTCATTCCCCCCTCCCTCCATTCCTCCTCTGCCAATCCATCTGTGCCCCCCCCGTCTCTCTCTCTCTCCCTCCCTCTCTCCCTCCCTCCCTCCCGCCCACCCTCGGCCTCTCACTCCCACATTCATTCCCCCTACCTCCCTCCCTCCCTCCTCCGTCAATCCATCTGTGCCCCCCCCGTCTCTCTCTCTCTCTCTCTCTCCTCTCTCTCTCTCTCTCCATCCCTCCCTCCCTCCCTCCCTCCCTGTCGCCCTCCCTCGGCCTCTCACTCCCACATTCATTCCCCCCTCCCTCCCTTCCTCCTCTGCCAATCCATCTGTGCCCCCCCCGTCTCTCTCTCTCTCTCTCCCTCCCTCTCTCCCTCCCTCCCTCCCGCCCTCCCTCGGCCTCTCACTCCCACATTCATTCCCCCTACCTCCCTCCCTCCTCCGTCAATCCATCTGTGCCCCCCCCCCGTCTCTCTCTCTCTCTCCCTCTCTCTCTCTCTCTCTCTCTCTCTCTCTCACCCCTCCCCTCTCTCAAATCTCGAAATATCCGGATATGCTTGACAGCTATCTAGCCGTTATCTTGGATTTTCAACATTGTCTAATGACCCCGTTTATGCACTAAGCTATTCCGATTGAAACTGATCAATATAATATCATAATTACCGAATCGATTTCAATCCTGAACCCCTCCTCGTCCAGATCATCTTTCAGATACATCTTCAGAGGACGGGGACATAATGCCTATGCAATATACGAGGAATATTTATTATACAATTCAACATAGCAAGATATGTAACAGGATGTATGAAGCAGTCTGCCTGCATGCATATGTTCTACTCACCCTTAATTAACTGGTTATTAAGAGCCTGGAGATAACGTTAACATATACGCAATGTACTACCCTTTCCAGATAACCAAGCTACAATGCGGGTGAGAGCAGGATTACCCACTAGGCTACTTAGGCTACAGCCTAGGGCCTCGCGCGTAAGGGGAGCCCCACGCTTTAAAACAAAAAAGATTTACGGTTTGTTTTATATGTGAGCACTACGTCACGTAACGAAGAGGCAAACTCGGTGCCATCTACAGTATCTACACTACAGTAATACAGTCGTCTTGATTAATGCTAATTTGCAGTCCAAGAGATAGGCATTTTTGACAGTTTACCACTGGAATGACAGTCATTCCAGTCGTAAATTTTCAAAAATATTCTCTTGGCCTTGCAGGGAGAGAAAATGCTATTTTCGTAAATTTCACTGGTAAATTTACAAAAAAAATGTCTTCTCTTGGCCTTGGCCAAAAATTATAATTGTCTTGAAAAATCTTGACCAATTAATAATTAATAAATCGAACCCTTGGCGGCTCCAGCCTAGGACCTCGCACTAACTAAACCGGCAATTGTGCCGGTACTGAATCAATATCAGGCCCAGTACATGTCCAGTAGTCCGCATTGTACGAATACGACTGCGGACATTGACGCCAAAACTGGCACCGCCCTCACAAATGATGCCCTCGCTGTAATGGATAGGTAAGATCTGTCGCTCAAGTATCTGACGTCATAATAAAAATAGATCACTTGTTAGCTGACTGAACACTCTAATGACGTATGTCTGTCACGAAAGTGTTTGAATTGTATGCCTTTGGTTAATTTACAATTTAATAACCATTCTGTTGAATATTTTGAAACTAATTTGACTTAGATGTGTTATTGCAATCGGCAGCAACAGCTCCTAGTCAAATTATTTTCTAAATATTTAACAGTTTACCTGGACCTTACCTTGACATTATGGAATTCTGGGAATTAATGGTCAGAGAGATCCATGGCTACCTATGACCCACTCATTTCTAGCTAATCTCCGCCTAATTTTGAGCGTGTTGGAATCGCCTTGAAATTTAGAAGAAATCTGAATTCCCAGTATCTAAATTTAAAAAATGGTTAATAAATTGTAAATTCAGGAAAGACATACAATTCGTACATTCGTGGCGGACTCTTCGATGTCCGCGATGGAGCTATACGTCATTATGTGTTTGACGTCAGTTAGCGCGTGGCTTAATTGATTATGACGCCAGATAAGTAAGTGGCAGATTGGATCCTACCATTTGGTAGTAGACCTCTACACTAGGATATCATAACCAATGCTATAGCTCGCCACTCATCCGGCCACATCGCTTGGCCAGAATGGGAACTTTAGTTTGGCAAACAGATGCCAATACACGCGTGAATTGGAAATTTAATTTAAGTCAAATACCGGCGAAACTGTATCACAATTCGTCCCCTTCCTGGCGAATTGGCGAATATGCATATTTTGCATTTCTCAGAAAATGAGTTTTAAATTTTACAAATATTGAAATTTATCTACCGCTTAAACAAAGCAATATACAAATATGATTCTATTAACACAGTGTCCTTGTTCTAGCTAGGATAATACCAAATACACGATGTATCACTCACTATGTGCCAGGATGTGTTTATAATCTCGATCTGCATGTATTCGCCACTTCGTGAAAAAAATTGTATTTTACTACTAGGTAATATTCGTCACTTCGGCAATAGTATGATGTTTACAAAACTAGCACATTTATACAATATACGATGAAACGAAGTTACATTTCGAAATGTACGTTACAGACCTGAAAGGCCAGTGATGGGTAATGCACACAATCAAATGTAAGTTGTCAAGTTAGCTTAAACAAGCTATATTTAATCTCATCTTTAGTGAGGTAAATTGAATGTGAATCAGAATGGCTGATAACTTGCATTTTTCCTGTACAAAGGTTCATGATCATAATGTCCGGATAATTTGCAGGTGCGAGTTTCGATGCTTCCTCCACACATGTCGATTTAGGGGTGCTCAGAAATTAACCTCGTCTGTTTTCTCCAAGTGGCAGTGTTGCACACGTTGGTGACAGATGGGACAGTTTGAAGAAGCGTTTTTACCCTCTTTCTTGAGAATCTGAATTTGCATAACATTCTTCCAGTCAATGCTGCCACCCCACCCCCCTCTCTCTCTCTTCTAAAGACTGTCGCGTTCTCAGAATCCCGAGTTTCAGAGAATATGCTTTCCAGTCTAAGATATCAGAACCTTTGACTTCGTTGATACTGTATGGCCTTGCGTTGAATCTCGCCATGGTTTGTCTTTAAAAAGAGCAGCGTCATGGATGCGTACTGATCTAGACTCTTTCAGAAAGCATATGAACATTGCTGGAACAATATAACTTTTATTTTGCCATGGGCATCCATTAGCAAACAGGGCAACATCTTCTGTTCCTTGCTCATCACTCTCTCTTAGGAAAATGTACACATTCGTTGCTATTTCATTAGCGCATCGAGCATCGAACCTTTCATGCCATAAATAACAGTAGCCAATTTCAAAAATGGTGAAATTGTAGTCTGAGAGTCTCCTCTTACAGTGGCAGGTAAATGACCTGCTCTAGGTCAAAGCATGCTACAGTCAAAATGCTGTCAGTCAAAGTCAGTCAGTGAAGCTTTTATTTCCCTAATCTTCTCCTTTTCCTTAATGTGTGCAGAATAATCATCTTGCAAGCGAGTCTGGTCCTCATCTGATTCCGATCAGAATGCATCACACAGACCACAAAGATCCTTCTTTGGTACATGGAATTTGAGCTTCATTGTAGTAGAAACTGAATAGTATTTGCTCAAACTTGCATGGTCTATACCATCATGTTCATGTTTGTACAGCTGATGCATCTTTGCAATTGTCAGGGCTGAGGAGAGGTACTGAAAGTAGTCTTGGACCGACAATACTGAGACTCCATTCGTGGAACTTTGTCAATATGATTGTGGACTTGGTCTGTCAATAAATCATCTCTTTCTTTGTTTTTACTCTGACGCCTGCCTCGCATTTCACCCCTTAATACACCAAGTTGTTCCTTGCTTCTCTTTAACACAGTGGTCTGTACTTGTGGTTCCGATATTCCTACTGCGCTTAGGAACATTATCCGACAAACCTTTAGTTGACGGCCATCAGAACCGGGTAAGAAGCATTACATAGTTTGTGTTTTTGCTACTGACACTGCATTTCTCCTTGGTAGAGCGACTTGGTATGTGGGTAATGGCATGCCGCGAAATCCACTGTCTCAGTCCCTGGGAGTGCAGGTCTCCTAACTCATAATTGGTGTTTAATATGAACATCCGTCACTCGTCACGTAGAGAGACATGCACGGGAGAACATGTTACGTTCACAAGAAGCAGAATTGCTCCTTGGCTTTAAAATCTTCCGGGCTGGCATTTCTTTGCCAAAGTGTTCACTGTTGTAGGATAAGTCACGATTCCAGCTGATATTTGACTGACCATTTGTTCGACTTACTTACTTTCACTGGAGTACTCACAGCCATTTCTCAACAGTATTGTCTAAATCCACAGATAGTACACCATCTGAACTGGCCTGCTCGCTGACGGATGGCATGTTTTCAGATGAGGTAGCGACATTGGGATTCCATCCAAATGTCTTTGAAGTATCAGAACAATACTCACATGGACTTGCGCTTTCTTCTGTTAAGTTAATTAGAGAATTGTCCAAGCTAACATGTTCAACCCTAACACTGTCAATAGTTGTATCTACCCCGTCACTGGCCTTTCTAAGTGGATTGATCACTAAATTATTATCAACAGAGTAGGTTGCTTGATTAGTACTTTTGGAAAGTGGCATATTAGCATCACTGCTATCTGATTCCGTGCCCAGTGGCATGTACCCACTCTGGGTCTATGTCAGAATCATAAGTGGGGTTTATATCAGAGTCATACATGCTGGTAGTTTCAACTGATTCTTGACCGTCATGCTCGTTCACTTTGTCACTGACTACAATGTCTCGGGCAGAATCGCTAGTTCGATTCGAAAGTTCTCCATCCATCGTCTGTGTATGTAAAGGTGCGTCTAAATGTTCATCATCAGACTCAGTTCCCAGCATTTCAACCCATTTGGCTAGAGGAACCGTATAATCACTGCTACCTGTCTCTAGCTCTCGTTCTAAGTCAATCACCACACCATCATACCACGTTTTCTCTGCTTCCCGCAACATTCTAACCCTTGCTCCTTGGCGAAACTTTGAATGTCACACCAATTCATCCGAAGACACCACAGTGCCGCCAGTATCGCCATCCCATCTCACAAGCACGTCGAATTGCTCCACCGACTCCATTTGGGATTATATCAGAGTCACTCATGCTACTAGGCTCAACTGATGCCTCATCGTCATCATGGTTCACTTTGTCCCTGGCAACAACATCTCTGGCTAAATCGCTAGTTTAATTCGTAATGTCTTCTCCATCCAGTGTCTGTATGTGCAAATGTTTGTCTAGATTTTCATCATCAGAATCGGTTTGAACGACTTGAGCAAATTTGGCTTCAGGAACGTTATCATCATTGCTATCAGAATCTTCCCATTCTACCTCAATCAGGACACCATCAAACCACATTTTCTCTGGTTCCTACCACATTCCGACCCTTGCTTCTTGGCGAAACTGTGAACGGCATACCAATTCATGCGAAGACACCACATTGTCGCCTGTATCATCATTCCATCTCACAAGCACGCCGAATCGCTCCACTGACATTTTCTAGAAGAAGAAGGATGATGATGATGATGATGATGATGATGATGATGATGATGATGAGGAGGAGGAGGAGGAGGAGGAGGAGAACGACGAGGAGGAGGAGGAGGAGAATAAGAAGAAGAAGAAGAAGAAGAAGTGGATGATGATGATGATGATGATGATGATGATGATGATGATGATGATGATGATGATGATGATGATGAAGAAGAAGAAGAAGAAGAAAAAGGAGTGTCTTACAGACCATCACAATTTAAGGTTTCAATAGACCAGAATACTAATACGTGCTTATGGTGCTAGAGGAATGGTTGCGCTGGCCAATAGGACATCAACCTTTGGAAACGACCCTAAATTCTGCCCCAATAGGCATGTTACTGTCTTGATCCACCACCCCAAACATGACCACGCCACCCAGCCTGAAAATTATGCATACATCACAGTTCTATAACATAGAAAGCGATGTTGGACTAGAAGGCTATGTTGGAATAGCCCATTATATTAGATAAAAAATATTTATGTTCCAAGACGCACCCCAAACGCACCCAGACCCAGCATTTCAGCTTACCGCCACGCATCTCCTGTATATGTCAACTACCAGTAGGCCTACCTTATTGCAGAGTCTATTATTCGACTTCATGGCCTACACACACAGTCATTATTAAGCAATCCTAATTTATTTGTCACTTTGTGGATATAAAAGTCGGTTGGGTTCGGCTAGATTCATATTTGAAATGATGAATATGGATTCGCTACTTCGTCAAAAAGACAATTATCACATCCATGCCATTTCGTCACTTCAGTATTCCTATATCTCCAAATTGGTAATGATTACAGATTCGTCGGCTTTGCACGACGACATTTATATTTGGCTCCGCCCCCAGGGTGCGGGGCGTGGGTCTAAAGGTCGAATCACTTATAACACAACTCCTCTGAACCCGTTATACGGAACTCAAACAAATTTGACATGTGAGTTACCCGTATGCTTGCGGAGTGCAAGGTGCCATTTACATTTGGCTCTGCCCCCAGGTGGCGGGTAAGGGGTCAAAAGGTCAAAGTTTAACATGCAGAAATTGATTCTAACGCATCTCCTCTGAAACCGTTGTACAGAATTCAACGAAATTTGGTATGTGAATTACCCATCGCAATGTGGAGTACATGAGCCCATTTACATTTGGCTCCGCCCACAGACGTGAGTGGAGGATGGGGGTCAAAAGTTTAAAAAAAATTGATTGTAATGCACGCCATCCGAAACCGTTGGACTGTTTTCAACCATATTTGGTATGACAGTTACCCATATTTACCCATGGCCCTGCCCCCTTTTAGGTAGTGGGTTGGGGCCAAAAGGTCAAGAAATTGATTTGTAATGCAACTCCTCCGAAAACATTGGACGGAATTCAACCAAATTTAGTATGTGAGTTACCCATATCAATGCGGAGTGAATGCGTACATTTACAGTTGGCCCAGCCCCAGGGGTGGGAATGGAGTCAAATTGTCATGAAGTTCATTGTAATGCAACTCCTCTGACACTGTTGGACGGAATTCAACAAAATTTGGTATGCGAGTTACTCATATGATTGTGGAGTGCAAAAGGGCATTTATATTTGGCTCCGCCCCCGAGGTGGGTTGTGGAGTGGGGTCAACATATCAAAGAGGATAACGTGAGTATTTGCGATGACGCGTCATCGAGCGATCAGTCTAGTTTTTATTTGCATACATACTTGGATATTGAAATATTTTCAGATGGAGTACATTTTCGCAATCACTGGTTAGTGTTTATAATAAGTTAGATCCATTACCGACGGCGTCTAAGTGACCTGCCAGACTATATCCATGAAGTGTATATGTGCCGATATTCTGACAACATGAGAATTGGGATTGTCATATATTTATGAACTCATGTATCCACCCGGTCATTTGTCACACATTCAGTATTACAAATTTGTCTGGCACGCAATCCTAGACAAACAAACAGCGTTTTTAAAGAAAAAAGGCTTACAAACAAGTAACTAATCCCACTGGACCGTCGGATGATTGCCTTCCATATAATTTACGACTGGAGATCAGTGCCAACATTTTCCGTTTCACATTCATCGAGGGTATTAAAGTGTGGTGGACACTCGTATTGCATCCGTCATTGTCAGGTTGGCAATCACAATCATTAGGCCCTGTTGTTGTAATTAGATACACTTTCCAGACATGAATTTCCAGTATGTGTATATAGCAGTGTCTGGGTGCCAGCATGATGATATTGTTCCATAAGCTGAAATGGTGCCGTCGTATTTACAATTTAACTGTTTTCCTTCAGGAGACATATGCCAGAATAATTGTTTTTATGATAATACCAATGACTTAGCAGTTAATTAATCTGCATGCAAGCGATTGTAATTCACCTTTCCAGAGTATGCATCCATCATCTGACCCCGTATGACGTCATAATCAGCTCAGCGCAAGCATGATGACGTCACAAGCATTGCGTCACAAATGGTTTCCTTATAGACCGTCATCAAATCTCAAACAGTCCGACACGTTATATGAATTTATTGTCTTTGTAATTCTTTGCTATTTAATAAACATGCTGCTGAATATTTTGAAACTAATTTGACTGGGCGCTGTTGCTGCCTTAGGCAGCAACAGCACCCAGTCAAATTTGTTTCAAAATATTCAACAGCTTATATGTGTAGTTTTTGGGACCTTCTCCATATCTTGCTATACTTTTGTCATGATCAACTTCGAATGGGGTAAACTCGCATTACCCCGTGGAACATGCGCTGCTATTCAAGGCAATCGGGATTTGCCCGATAGTATTAGAAAAATGTACTTTCTCGCGCCCATGAATGACGCAATATGAAATGTATGCATATTCTCAGTATGAATATTTTAACTCTGACTACACCTACAATTTATTTTTAATCCAAACTATCGTTGGCTATGGAGTTGCCTTTGGGTCCTCGGAGAAATATATTGAACTTGGGGCCAGAGGTTAAGCTCAACATTTGGGGTTAAATTTACCAGTTTTCCTCACAGAAATGATCTCCTCTTGGAGAGAGAAGCACAATGTATACATGCAGCCCGTTAAGGTCGGGTTACTCCATATGCACAGGCGCGCGCCTTTGAGGAGAAACTTTGAGCTGTGGCTACAACTAGATTATATTCTTTTCTGTTATTGCCAAACCTGGTCAAAGTGTTGCCCTTGGTGTCTCTCTGTTGATATTTGAGTGCATTGTTAATGTCACCCCAAGTTACCAGTTATCGTATTTGGCAGGGATCAACTGCCTTAATCGCACACGTACTTTGGAGAGGGCTAGAACAATTACACCTTCACGCGAGTCTTCTTTGTACGTACCGACTCTAGTGGGAAGTTACGTCATCAAGGATCGCGTGCTCACATGCCCATATGGAGGCAACTCTGAATAAGTCTAACCTTCTTTAAACTAGAAACTGCGCTCGATCTTCCCATGAGTTTACCATAGCTACGCGGAACGTATCTGGTCTGACTGCAAAATCAGAGGCAAACCCTAGGTGCAGACTGTCAACTATAACAACGATATTACATGCATTCAAGAGACTAAAGTAGCTATCGACTCAGAGCAGCAACTTCAGAAGTCCATACCCTAGTACTCATGAAGCAAAAAAACAGGCCATATACCGAGGTTTTGGATCGTAATCGGATCAAGGCTTTTAGTTTTGGATATGTAAGTGATCGTGTTTCGTTCATCGACCTAGCCATATCAACGCAAACAATGCACCACCACTAAGTGCCGCATAGCCACGCGTATACCGAAAGAAAACAAAGCGATTACAGCAAAAGTAGTTTCCTGCTATGCGGAACTGAGCTCCGTCATTACAATCCAAGTCAGATGGCAGCTGTGGAGATTTCATCTCCAAGCTAGGTAAACTCCGAAATGTGGACGATAATTCAGGAGTTGGTTTATGCCTGGGACCATACGGCGAGGGCACACAACAGCAATGGAGATGCACTGATATCATTCCTTCGTTCCAATAGTATATTTGCTGCAAATACGGCTTTCAATCACCCATGCTGTCTCCGGAGAACATGGACAGGACACATTGCTGATCGCAAGCCCCCCAAAAGTCTCTAAGACTACAACAGCAGTCCTCAAATAAATAGACTTCATACTATGCGAAACAGAAGCAAAACCCGTACTTCGGGATGCTCGTTCCTACGGAGGTACAGAACTCAATCCTGACGATAAGTCAGTCATTTCACGCGTCAGATGAACCATCTTTACCTTTACCATAAACGCCATAACAGACAAGAGGGTGGAGTCAACTACAACCTACCCAAGATCATCAGCGACACTAACACTCAAACGTCATACAAAAAGGTCCTCGGGGAGCAGCTAGCTAATACCGACGTCAGCACCGATCTAAACAAAGCCCTGGCGAATATACTGAAATGTATGTAACCATCAGATACAAGCACCATAGGAGTCCTAAAAAAACAACCGAACTAGCTAAACTGATGAACATGTCGTAGTAAAACTGTTAGCAGAGCAGAAGGCATGGCTGTGCATCGATCAAAGTGAACAAAGGAAAGACCGCACCAAACTACAGAGGAACCACAATAACATTATGCGCTGCATCAGCGAACGCTTAAAAGATATTGCTATTCAAGAAGCAGACCCGTAGCAGATGAAATCACTGCCATGGATGACGGTCAAAAAATGTGGTGGGCACCCCGAGCAGTGAGATTTTCTGACTACACACCACCTCTAACTGTAACAACTCTGCAGGGCACTGTATCGGGACTGATCAGGGTAAAACTGTGGCAATACGGGGTTGGTTCAAGAAACAGTTCACTGACCACGATGACGAGCCCTTGCAACTGTTCTCAGGAGAGCCGATGCCATTAATAACACCAATTAAAACATTAGAAGTTGAAGGCACTCATAGCCCTGGAAAATGGATGTGCATCCTGACCTGATGGCATGAGCAATGAACTATTCAAATATGCAAGTGACATGATCCCAGGACCGATCACGCACCTAATCAATTCAGCTTTTATGCACCACCTTCCCATCGATGGTGTAGGCTAAGGCATCATTATCGCGCTACACAAGCCCAAGAAGCCACCTGCCACAACTCCACCACCCCCCACCCGCCACCCAGCCAATCCCCGGCCCACTGTGCTCCTCAACAGCAAACGGAAAATCGTATCCAATGTTACTCTATTCCGCATCAGAGACAAGATAGATGGCTTCACCGGATCATATCAAAGCGGCTTTATTCGTGGAGGCAGATATGCAGACATTGTATCTGCTCAGCGCATGCTTGTTTTGATAGTCATGTCCAAACACATGGATTTCCTACACAATTGGCATGGACATGCCACGAGCCTTCGACACAATTAAGCGCTCACAGATTCTAGATGTACTACATCAGGCCAGTTGCAATCAAGATGAGCTACTAGTGAGAATACAACTTGCAGACACCAAGCTTAGGATACGATTCGATTCAGTAGAGTCTGCAGAGTTTGAGACTGCGACACCCCACAGGTCTATCCCCTGTGCTTTTCACCCGTTACCTTGCTGCTACATTGAAATCTGTGCAGGAAAATTTCACAAGACCAAGCCCCCCCCCCCCCTCCCAGTGCCTATACTGGGTATGCCGCTAACGATGGAATATGCCATAGACGAGGAGAAGAACCGCCTTGACGAACTCCTCTCAATAGCTGCAAACAAACTAAAAATTGAGAATTTCAATATGAAAAAATCCAAAACAGAGTTCACCCACATATACATATCTACAATGCATGAGACTAAAGAAAATAACGATCCACTTCGTAGCTGCGAGCCATGGAGGAAAAGTAAGGCCCTTCTTTGCAGTACTGGCGACATTGCTGCGCGCTGTGTCGTGGGGAACTTAGCTTTCTAGTCTTTCTGGAAGCTATGGATTCATAGATTAACGATGCCCTTGACAAAACGACTACGTTTATACAATGCAACCTGCATATCCTTGATGCTGTATAACTGTAACAGCTGGGTAGCTCCAACGGTAGCTCTAGACATACCTGATGCCTGCCACCGCAAACACCTACGCACCATCACTGGCCACCGATGTCGATGGCCAGACAGCATAATTTCTAAGAATGCACTATACAAGATGTGTAGCACGTCGCCGCTGTCCGTAAAACGCGCCCAGCAGCAAATATGGTCCATGATTGGCCCTGTGCTAAGGAAGGAGGTGGCACACCAACACAGAGAACCGTGGGATTTGCCCTACTGGGAGCCAGCAAATACAACGCGAGTGGAGGACGACATTGCATAAATCGGCTGATCATGCTACGAGGTGACCTCAAGAAAGCAGGACTCGGTAAAGTTAAATCAAGAATGGACATGAAGAAGCTAAATATTTTGGCTGAGGACAAGACACAATAGGCAAAAGCGACGAAGGACTGCTTGCAGCGGAAGGATGTTTCTACTACTATGCTGACTCCAGTAATCACACATACATTGGACATATTGGACATCTTCAAGCGCAGGTAACCCATTTTGGTCAACATTACCAGTTTTTCGTAGAGATAAACACAACTTGCATCGAGTTTAATGTTTAAAATCAGATTCTTTATTTTCAAGATGATTGACCATTTTGTTTGTGACAATCTAGTTGAAATTAAATCCATTCTACGTCTACAAAAACTCGTTTTGATAATAGTTTTCTTTTGTATCCATCCACTGGTTTCAAGAAATCAACTTTGTTCTCCTCAAAGTGGGCTTCATAAAAAACGTCTGGGAGTGATTATTCGCGATTTGGCGCATGACAGCCGTCTGCAACCATCGACAGCTAACTGTTTGAAAAAAGCGTTGCTCGCGTCAACAGTTTCCAGAGCTATTTATGTCATATTTGTATAGTCGCAAGAGACGTGTGCACATTTGTACATTAATTTGAAACACAAACTAAAATCGTAGCATTCGTAAAAAAAAACATTTTATAAATGCAGAAAGAAGGATCTTCATCTGTGGTGGTGATCCGCAAATAACCGGACAGTTCTGGCTACAGTCTTGCCGAGTAAAAATCATCCCAACCATTGTTGAGATATTCGTAATTTTGTTAGGTAATTATTCCTAGATCGTGACACGGTTTATTACAAAGATGGCATAATAAACTAGTCTATCAATGTACTGATGGTGGCATCCGTAGTAGGTGAAGGGTTGCTTCAATAATGTGCTATAGTTGTGTGTTCTTAATCATTTCCTTATTTACTCTCTAGGAAGTGATTAAATGGTGTTAAATCTGAACTCTTTTGAATAGTTTGAAATTCATTCGGCTGCAAATCTGTGCTGTATAAGGCTGCAATTCACCTTTCCAGAGTACCCACCCATCATATGACGTCATAATCAACTGCGTGATGTTCACAATGACATCATAATGAGTGACGTCATAAATGACGTCGATAAGTACGTCACGGACACATATTTGAAGACGGCCTATGCGTTGTTGTACGAATTGTTTGTCTTTACTATTTAATATATATTCATAGGCAGCAACAGCACCCAGTCAAATTAGTTACAAAATATTCAACAGCTTCCCTGTATAGTTTTCAGGAAATTGATAGCTAGGGCATTTGGGGATCGATCAATCCCAACACGGCGAGGTGTGGGTGGAGCTTAGCTAGTGATGGGCGGGACATAGCTAAAATGGAAAGGTTCATTGCATTATATCAAATTGAGCTCATGATTATCAAACAAGAGTGTGTTTACCGCATAGGCCTACACTAGGGTAACGATGGATAGATATGGCCGTTTATCAGAAATCGCCAGCTGTTGCCACGTACAGTTGCATAATATACCGATCTAACATCGTAAACTGGTTCAATATGGTGATGGTTTGGAAACCGATGTTTTCACGCTCAAATCGAAAAATCGATTTTAACCCTTTAACTCTCAAATTTGTTCAAAATAATTCAAATTTGTTCATAGAAAATGTTCGTTTGCAGACCAAGAGAAGACTGTTTTTGAAAATTTATCAGTTATCGAGCCAGTCATTCCAGTGGTAAGTTTTCAAAAATAGTCTTCGCTTGGTCAGCAAATGGACATTTTTCAAGACCATTGCAAAAGCCGTTTTTTGGCTGATATGAGGTTAAAGTGTTAATAAGAGTTTCGGTCTAGCCAATACTGATTAATTATACATTTTTCATAATATTGATGCCCAAGTCGGCCATACTAGTCAGCCTATGCATTGATCTTGAGATATGTCAATTTGTAGACTAAGATAATGCTCTTTTTTTAAATTAAACTGGAATGGCTGCCTTGCTACGATACTGTGTTCTGCCAGTTCAGTGGTAGATTTTCGAAAGTAAGGTACCATTAATCTGCAAATTGGTATTTTCCATGAGGAAATTAAAATTTTATTAACTAAATATTGTCGATTAAAGTGTTAACACGCTGATCATTTTTACCCCATAAAGCCCAACCTTATTTTCGATTCCTACTAAATTACATATGCTGAATATTTTGAAACTAATGTGTCTGCAGTATGCTGCTATTGTATGTTTCACCAAACCCAAGTCATAATTAGTTTCCAAAGTTTTAACATCTTCGATAAAAATTTCTTAAAATTTTGAATGATTGATTTTCTATTTGTATTTGAAGTGTTAACACGCCTGTCTTGTGCCGGCTAAGCCATCGAGATGTTTGAACAGAACATTGTGGACAGCTACTTACGGCATATATACATTTGAAATTGTTTAGGTTCGACAGGAAATATACATTATAGTATCACAAAACCATCTGAATTAACACTTTAATGCCCAAATTTGGTTAAGAAAATACAAATCTTTTTACATAAATGTTTCCATGCGCAGACTAAAGCCGTGTTCTCACTGGAGACTTAATCGGCGTAGCGCAATACTGATGTATGGCGTTATTCCCGATTAACTCTCCGGTGAGAACACGGATTAAGAGAATGCGATTATTGAAAATGTGCCACTGGAATAACTGGCTCGATTATCGAGCCAGTTATTCCAGTGTTGAATTTTTCAAAAATCGCATTCTCTTAGTCTGTAAATGGACATTTCTCAAGAGCACTGTGGAGGACGTCTTTGACCGATGTTTAGGCAATAAAAGGTTATGGAGCAACGCTTATACATCTTGCTCAAATGATGTGTCACATAACAGGTGGTCGTAATGCAAAGCCAGCTATCTGTTGTGACTACCTTTGTATCACACATGCAGTGGCTGTCATGAAGGGCAAAAGTCCGGTACATGACCTGGAAAGGATGGACGAGAGTAATAACGCTTTTGTCCATCCTTATCATTAATTAATATGCATAACTATTTGGCAGATGTTTATTCGCTTCTACGCAGTTTTTAACTCATGACCTTAACATGCACAGATGCCGCCAGTTAAATCATGCCAAGTGGTATTCATATGAAAATTACATTCGGCCTGCCTTTTGTACTTCTATGACAATACTACTACTATGTCCTACGTGATATTGACGTAAATGTGAGTGAAGCCGATTATCATTGTCATTATAATAATTAAGACACGGCGTGCGCTGCTTTCGCGATTTCCTACTCAGACAAGCACATGTTTGGAAGAGTTCTTGATTTTCTATCACGAAATTACAGTTCGAATTGTCTGGTATCTGCTGCGCAATCAACAATCAATTACCTACCCAGTCATCATTCGTCTCGCGTGATCTCATTCGATACGAGATCGAGAAAAAGACGCGTGCGTAATGAGTGACTTTTAGTGTAGTAATTCATGCACGCAGGCACGCACACGCTCAAGCATGCGTACACGCGCGGACGCAAGGACGCACGCGGGCATACCTACCCATACACACACCACCACCCACGACTCATGAGATAAGAGGAATTGATTCTTGAGAGGGCACGAGAACTACGCTATCCCTACAAGACACTATTATTTCATATATGATTTGATGATAGACAGTTCATAGTCTGCTGTATGAAGAGTAGTTAACCGAAAATCGTCCCTCTTAATTCAACTTAAAATTCAAATCGGACATTCAGGACAAGAATTTGCTAGCATTACGTATTTACTTATATCATATGAACCACTGGACGGTTGGAGTCGATTTTAATGCATGTATCAGTGTATCAAGTTTCTGATACAGCTGTTAAGATGATACTAATAGCAACACGACCGACTGTGGTGCATTTGCGGGCCACTACGAAGATAGAAATGGGCCTGACCTGTCTGGTTCCCTAAGTGGAGTCTGTGAAATAGCCTAAGCATTGTGATGACGTACCAAGATGGCCGGTCATTACGTTAGTGGAGTATTACTCGGCATGAGGTCACGGCTATATTTTAGATTGACTTAGTCGTGTGCTTCCGTGGTCAGCATTTGATTAAACTATGTGCCATTTTGTGTCTGTACCGAGACAAAGATACATTTACTAACTAAATTGAGCTAACGGTAGCAGACTGTCTATTATATCTATTTGTCAGAAATAAATGCAAAACAAACACATTGGCTACGTGTACATCCTATTAATAAGTTAATATGTCTTTCATCTATACACGAACTCGTTCTTCACGACCTTCCTGTCATTATCTACAGACTAGCACATACACCGGGAGTTAAATAGTGTCTTTACAAGTAATGCCAATTCGTTGCCAATATTAATATTTCGTCATATAGCTCCAATATAAGAACAACTGAGCACAGTGAATTTTTTCATGTCAATAAAGTGAATCAATAAGAAAATACAAAGGGACCGAGTCTGCTATCCGCATTGGTCATTTAACGGAGGAACCCGATCTGCCAATCACGTATCTGACGCCATAATCGAATACGTAACGTGTTAGAAGACTTCGCAATCAAAATGGCGCATAGACCCGTCACAAAAATTGAAATGTACGAATTGCATCGGGATATATTGTGATATAGCCTAAATGGAACAAAGAAAACTGAAATTGAAAACTGTATGTCTTTGATGAATTTACAACTTAATAGAAATTATGTTGAATATTCTGAAGCTAATTTGACTGAGAGCAGGAAACAATCAAATTAGTTTCAAAATATTCAACAGCTTACACTTATAGTTACCTTGAAATTTTGATTATCGGAAATCAGTTTTCAAAGTTTCAAATCGATTCCAACACAGAACTAAACATGGATGCCTCGAGTGAGGAAACGCGTGTACAACAACACCGCAAGCGGGTTATATCAGTATTTCTATGCGCGCGGTTTGAATGGGCATGCCTCTATCTAAGCTCCGCCAATGCTTTGTCAGTTTTGGGGATCTATGGACCATTCCAGTTTTAGCTATGCCCCGCCCACCTCTAGCTAAGCTCCACACACACTAACTATCAATTTCCTGAAAACTATACAGGAAAGCTGTTGAATATTTTGTGACTAATTTGATGTCGGTGACGTACTTATCTACGTCATTAATGGCGTCATCCAGTATGATGTCATTCTACACGTTGCGTAGTTTATTATGACGCCATATGATGGATGGATAGAGTGGAAAGGTCGATTGATATCTGCTCTCTATGAATCTCAGTTTCCAGAAAACTATTCGAGCAAGCTGTTGAATATTTTGAAACTAATTTGACTGGGCGCTGTTGCTATGTTTGTTAAGTAGTAAAGACATACAATTCGTACAACTTGGCGGACTAATACGCATATATATATAATAAGCGTAGAATCGCTATGATCCTGTCAAATGCGAAATTTCAGTTCAGTATGTTATCATAGTCTCTAAACTAATATGCCTTTGTTACTCATTCCATTGTGTAGTTGAATACAGTGTCTGATTAATACAGCCAATACAAGTTTATTTCTGATAAATTTATATACATGTATGTCTGTTCAATTTCTTTTCAAATTTGCCAAAAGAGAATTTACTCACTTTTGGAGGCTGTATATATGCTGATGATCGTCTGTGGCAGTTCATCCGAACACGCGCAGTTGCATTTTACTGAACTCATGTCACAGGAGGACGACGTCATAATGATTGATCGATAAACGGGATTCCTCCATTAGTATATAAAACAGGCCTTTAGGCATGAGGCATGCATGGTCCTTCGTGGTATGTGGTATGGTGATCGTGTTTTTAGAAGTCAATTCAACCGCTTGGCCACATAGATTCTGGAGACATACGCAGACCATAATAATAACTAGTCTGCGACTCAACTTTCTCCATGTGTCTACTTTATGAAGCGGTTTAGTTGATTCCAGTTTATGCAATGCTCGTGAGAAAATCATATGGAAGTGCTGTAGTATGATAATGCAACCTAACCTAAATTCTCCCATTTTGCATCACGAGTCTAATGTCGCCTTGATTTTGAACTGTTAGCTTATTTCAGTTAGTTTTTGGCAGAGCGGTCTACGTGGCACGCCCTATAGATAACCAAATGGCCTGCTTTATGGAAACAGAGATTGTTAGAGAAAACCAAAACCTGACAGGGCGGCCATGGTTGACTTAGACCCGACAACAGACACAATATAGGAATGAAGAATTCCGTCAAGTGTACGAATTATATGTCATGGATGTATTTCCTAATTAATAAACATTCTATTGAATATTTTGAAACTAATTTGACTGGCCACTGTTGGTGTCATAGCCAGCAACAGCTCCCAGTCAAATCGATTTCAAAATAGTCAACAGCTTACCTTATAGTTAGTTACCTTAAAATGTGGTTCTGAGAAGTCAAAGATTCAAGGTATATAAATAGATCTAACATGCCAAAAGCCTGGTCTGGGCTTATCTATATATGGGCGGGGCATAGCTAGAATTGAATCTTTCTATTGAACACAACAAACTAACATCATAGACGGCCAACTTCCAGTGTATCATACAACACTAAACTACTGAATAGTGGTGTTCTAACGCAATTCATCATGAAGAATTATACGATTAGTATGGTGTGCAATGGACAATACTGTGCCAATCTAGAAACACGTGTGGACTGTGGAATAATGGTGTTGCGACTTATGCATCTTATCATAAATGGCAATGCATTGAATGACGGCTATACGGACTTACAGACCGACTTATACTAGTTGAAGTAGCAACTACACACACGTGACACGCTATAATTGCGGAATAGCTGGCTTTCTCAGAAACGTCAAGATTAGATTTGACAAACACTGTGATCCGCAGACTGCCAGGCAGCCAGCCAGCCAGCAAGCAAGCCAGCCACCCAGCCAGAGAGACAGAGAGACGGATGGGCGGGCGGGCGGGCGGGCAGGCTGGCGGGTGGGCGGGCGGGTGGGCGGGCGGGCGGATGGACGGACGGGCGGGCGGGCGGGCGGACTGACTGACTGACTGACTGACTGACTGACTGACTGACTGACTGACTGACTGACTGACTGACTGACTGACTGACTGACTGACTGACTGACTGACTGACTGACTGACTGACTGACTGACTGACTGACTGACTGACTGACTGACGGACGGACGGACGGACGGACGGACGGACGGACGGACGGACGGACGGACGGACGGACGGACGGACGGACGGACGGACGGACGGACGGACGGACGGACGGACGGACGGACGGACGGACAGACAGACAGACAGACAGACAGACAGACAGACAGACAGACAGACAGACAGACAGGCAATCAGGCAGGCAGGCAGGCAGGCAGGCAGGCAGGCAGGCAGGCATGCAGGCAGGCAGGCAGGCAGGCAGGCAGGCAGGCAGGCAGGCAGGCAGGCAGGCAGGCAGGCAGGCAGGCAGGCAGGCAGGCAGGCAGACAGGAAGTAGATATGCTGCCGTACATACAGGCAGGCAGGCGGATACGCAGCCGTACAGGCTATTCATGCGTTCATAAGGCAATTAAACAACTTTTCGCATTTTACGGATAAGAGTATATAGTTGTCGTACTCAATGTGATCTGCATTATACCTGATATCACCCCACCCCACCCCCACCCCATACACACTCACACACACGCACGCACGGACGCACACACACACACACACACACACACACACACACACACACACACACACACACACACACACACACACACACACACACACACACACAGACACACCCCACGCACCCCACCCAACCACACCCCACCCAACCGCTCTCTCTCCCTCTCTCTCCCTCTCTCTCTCTCTCTCTCTCTCCTTCTCCCTCCTCTCCTCTCCCTCCTTCCCTCCCTCCTCCCTCCCCCTCCCCCCTCCCTCCCTCCACCCCCCCCCTTCTCTCTCTCTCTCCCTCCCTCCCTCCCTCTCTCTCTCTCTCTCTCTCTCTCTCTCTCTCTCTCTCTCTTCCCCGCCTCCCGCCCCTCCTCGTTTCTTCTCTTCACCCACCCACACCCCTTTCAACCTCGATAGGAAAGGTGCGAATAGCTAGAGATTTCAACTGCAACATTCCCGCTTTATTCAAATCCCGTGAAAGCGTGTATGAGCCAAATGAGTAACACGTACAAATTGCCAGATTGTCAGTATTTACACTTCGAGAAAGCTTCCAACATAAAACAGCAGACAATAAATATATATCTATGAATATTTGATCAGGTGCCTCGTGGTGAGATAAAGGTCAGGCCAGAGGATGGCTGTATCAATGAGAGTTAGAACCACGTGAGATGATATAATTTGCCTTTTGCGGACCGATAATGGTGGTTCCTTACGAGCTTTAGCACATCTTTGGCTAAGCTCCACCCACATTTTGCTCGCTTTGTGATCGATCGATCAGTGCAGCCCCTGAATCTCACTATCCAGAAATCTATGCAGGTAAGATGTTGAATATTTTGAAATTAAATCGAGTGTGTGTTGTCTGATTATAAAATAGTAAAGACAAATAATTCGTACAACTTGATGGACTATTAACCCTTTTGGCGGACCTAATCTGGTACGCCATGCATGACGTCATTATGACGCCAGCCTACACGTGACGTAGATTATGATGTCATATGATTGACTGAGAGAATGGATTTTCCTCTTGGTGGCCCATCAGCAAGTCCACCGTCGACACCCTGTTTGAAAGAAAAAACGGCATTCATTCCGTACTGGCTGATATATGAGAAAAAGAGTTTGTATCATCTTTAATGAATTAAAAAGGTGTAATACTTTTTCATAACCTCTATCAATGTCAAAAACATCGATTTTTACAGTTCACGAAATTCACAATACGACATCGTTGTGTGAATCGTCAATATCGTAGTTTCAGATTAGACCAGACGTATTTTGATAGTAGTCGAAGAATCTGACTTTTAATAAAGTTACGAAGGGGGATTTCATCTCCAATTAATTGCTAATATAACACATGCACGCACGCACGCACGCACGCACGCACGCACGCACGCACGCACGCACGCACGCACGCACGCACGCACGCACGCACGCACGCACGCACGCACGCACGCACGCACGCACCTACGCACGCACGCACGCACGCACGCACGCACGCACGCACGCACGCACGCACGCACGCACGCACGCACGCACGCACGCACGCACGCACGCACGCACGCACGCACGCACGCACGCACGCACGCACGCACGCACGCACGCACGCACGCACGCACGCACGCACGCACGCACGCACGCACGCACGCACGCACGCACGCACGCACGCACGCACGCCCACTTGTTTATCTTGCAAATCACTAATATTATGGTGTCTGAAAGCGCTGTAGTGAGATATTCAATCATCAACAACGATATCTCACTCACGCTTTGACGTCACTACTACAACAATCATTTCACGAGATGACGTCACTCAGTGATCTTCATGGAAATGGACTTCCACGGAGATTTGTTACTACTTATAAATTCGAAAATATATGCAAATAATATATTTTATATAGAAAGTCATCGTTTGACGCACTCTGACACTTCTGCGTGCGTACGTGCTTGCGCGTATGCCCCCCTTTGACTACTACCAAGGTCCTTCCTCCAATGACAATATGACGGACATTGCCATATGTAGCCTACACTATCATCACGTTGGGGATATCGATCTAAGCACCCAATCAAACGCGTATGGAGCAGGATGCTTAATCTAGACGATGCCCATATCAAAGACTAGGTCTGCGTGGTTGACTGTCAAACCGAACACACTAAAGAGCACGCGAAAAAAGGATAATATGCGTTGTAAGCTAGCTGGAGGCTTTTCTAGTTAAATAATAAAATCCAGGCCATAGTGTTCCCTTACTGACTGTCATGCTGGAGCTACAGAAATACATCATTGACATCAGCGGCAACATATGATAGACACATTTAAACGCACCGCTCCATTGCCTGTATTACTGGCGACACATGATAGTGACAAGTACAGGTATAATTAGTGTAGGGTCTATAGACATGCGACTAATAGACATGGTATGGCATGAACTGTTTGTGGCTACAACATCTGTACTACAGATCCAGACCGCCATGATGTTTGGATAATTCACTAATCATTTAACAGAGTACTAAATTTTTGGCTTTAAGACAGGTAGTTTAACCCTTTAATGTCTAAATTTCTTCGAAAATTAAAATATTTACTTATTGAATGTCCATATGCAGGCCAAGATATATATATATATATATATATATATATATATATATATATATATATATATATATATATATATATATATATATATATATATATATATATATATATATATATATATATATATATATATATATATATATATCTTGGCCTGCATATGGACATTCAATAAGTGTAATAAACGTGAAACTGAAACTGAAACTAGAACGCTGTAGACGCCAGTTTTTGTCGGCTTTGCCACGAAAGCGTCACAGTTGTTGTTTAGTTAGGTACCGTTTACGCCTTCCATGGCAAAACCGACCAAAAGCCCCAAACCGGCATGTGCAGTGGTCTTCATGAATGTCCATTTGCAGGCCAAGAGTGGCCAATTTTTGAAGATTTAACGCTGGAATGACAGGGACGATAACTGAATCATCCACATCAATGGTGACTTTTCCGCCAGTTTAGTCTTGGCCTGCGAATGGATATGCAATAAGCAAACATGTTTTATGCTATTTAGTCATTAAAGGGGGTGGTAAGGTTCGACAGCATATTAATTCATGCGAGTAATACTTTTACATATGTGACAGATTTCCCCTCAGGCCGATACATCTGCCATACCAGCAACACACACACTGAGACAATAATTAGATTACATTAATCAATAATGATCAACAGAGATTAACTTTCAGCTCAGATGAGCTAATACTATTTAAGCAGCTTGTTGCTTAGTGGCCAGATTACATATGTCGGCTTTGTCATGGCGCAAAAAACGCAAATCGTATCTTAAAGGAAGGTTAACGAAGCAGAGCATCACACTTCGAAACGATTTTCATTTCGGTCAATTCGATAGTGAATCATATACTGAACATTTTCATATTAGCGATGGCAACAGCTTTTGGTAACCAAAATATCACAATGACACGATGTTCTCAGTATGAATATTTTCCTTAGAGAAACAACACTTAAATTTGAGGTGATTTCAGAGTCGAAAATAGTATTAAACAATCTTAAATATCCTACATGCGAAAATAACAATAATATATTATTTCAGTCATGACGTCTCCATCGTTGCGTGATTGACAGCAGATATCATTCAGTTTTGACCTGAACAAAAGATGAGAGCAAAGATAATTACAGACATAAACTCAGGTTTTCCCATAACTTGCTTGCCATTGCTAAATCACGGATCTAGGGCAACCAAATTAATGCATGCTCAGTACACTCAACAACAGGCAAATTACTGAATGGGCAATCTAGTTATTTTCAAATAAGATTGTGACAAAATTACATTCGATGCCATGAGCCAACTAAAAAGGTTAGCGATCAAAACTCAAAGTTCGTATAGATTTATTACGTTTTAGTGATCATATACAAACATGGCAGCGACCCACTCAATCCCATGTCTATAAGATGGTGTCATTGTGATAAGTTTAGCGAGCATCTTATATGCATCAGATTATCTATTTCACCTAGTCATTTGTCGCACATTTAGAACGAATGAACACAGTTTTAACCAAATGGCCGCACATTCCTAGCTAAGCTCCGCCCACGCGTTGTCCGTGTTGGGATTGATTGAACCCTGAACTCCATAAATCTCAATTACCAGAAAACTACGCAGGTAAGCTGTTGAATTGTTCTAACTTGACTGGGTGCTGTTGCTGCCTATGGCAGCCAGGGCGCCCAGTCAAATTAGTTTACAATATAGAAAAGACATTCGTACAACTTGACAGGCTGCTAAGCGTTTATGACGGACTCAGATATGCCATTCATGACGTATGACATTGTGATGTCATCATACATGTGAGGTAATTGATTGTGAGGTCATACAATTGGCTGACCGACTGGAGTGCTTTATTACACAGTCTGTTACACAATGCTAGACAGATACACAGCGTTTCCAAAGAAAAATACGTTACAGAATAACGTATTGCGCTTGGCTGTCGAATGATTGTCATGACTATAACTTATAGTTGGAAGACTGTGTTATCATTTGCCGTACACAATCGTCAAGTGAACGGACCTTTCCAATTTTAGCCATGCCCCGCCCATCACTAGCTAAGCTCCAGCCACACTAGGCAGCAACAGCGCCCAGTCAAATTAGTTTCACAATATTAAACAGGATATTTATTAAATAGTAAAGCCATACAATTCGTACAACAACGCATTGTCCGTCTTGAATCATGCGTTGGTGGCGTACGTATCTACGTCATTCATGACGTCATAATGACAGCATTGATTGTGGTGTCATTCTACACGTCGCGTAGTTGAGTATTATGTCATATGATCGATGGATACAGTGGTAAGGTCCATTAGGCTGCGATTGATATTGGTAGTATGTCCGCGGCGGAGAATCAAAATTATTAAGTCAACGCTATTGTAATTAGATACTGTTTTTAGAGAAGCTGTGTGCATCGCTTGCAATCTTGATGATTAAATTCTATAAGCCGTGGTATTATCCTCCTATGAACCAACGATCTATTTTCCCTACTGTGGCATGTGCCAGAATAAGGCTCCTAATGGAATGCTTACTTTAACCCTTCAATAGTCAATATATGTCGAGAAAATATAATTATTTCTTAATTACTGAATGACCATTTGCAGGCCAAGAAAATGCTACTGTTTAAATGTTATCACTGAAATCCCGGAGTCAATGATACATCTTTAAATAATATACTTGCCCTTGGTCTGCACATGTGCATCCCTTAAGATGACACCAGATTGCCGTTTGTGGCTGGCTTGGGGATTAAGGACGTCATAAAGCAAGCGGCCGAGATGTTAGTAGACCTTTCTACTCTATCCATCCACCATATGACATCATAATTAACTACGTGATATGGAGAACGACATCATAATCAATGATGTCATGTATGATGAAGATAAGTACGTCACGAACTCATAATTGAAGACGGACTATGCGTTGTTGTATGAATTGTATGTCTATACTATTTAATAAATATTCTCCTGAATAATTTGAAACTAATTTGACTGGGCGCTGTTGCTGCCATAGACAGCAACAGCACCCAGTGAAATTGGTTTCAAAATAGTCAACAGCTTACCTATATAGTTTCTGGAAATGAATCGTCAGGAAGTTCAGAGATCGACCGATCCCAACACGAGCGGTGTGGCTGGACCTTAGCTAGGGATGGGCGGGATTTGGATAAAAATGGAAACGTCCATTGCATGTTCGAAGCAGAGCTCGTTATTACTCAATTAATCATAATTATGAGTATTGATTTCTTTAAATGAGTCAAAGCCAGCTAAGTATGGATACCGTTGATTAATTTGAAATGCTTCTGACTGGAAGTCACTGCTAACTAGAAGCACGCACATTCAGTGTTATTAAATTTTACAAGCAGGAGTTTAGCAATAAGGGAATATGTTATAAAGACAGATTGATCTAAACTGGAAAAGAATCAGTTGCTGTCTGCCTTACGTAAGATAATCAAAATGAATTTGTGAGCAGAACAGCTTGTTCACAGATTTATCCGCATTATTCTTCATCGAACCATGCACTGAATTATATTAGTAAACCTCTCTATAGCACCAGCGCGCTTTTAGGGCCAAGCTATGGTGGCTATTTAAGGACAAGTGGCGATAAATACTCACCTTAATTGACCACAGGCTCTATGGTCCTAAATCCCATCTACCGTAGCAAATGGGTTTCAATTATCGACCATCAATCGTATATGACGCGTATGGATAACACATACAGTATCTATTATAAACGATAGATTGTAGGCGAGTAAAAGAAACGATCGAAGATAGTATCAACGGCTGTGTCCATACTCACCATTAATTATTATCCATTGCTATTTGGCATCTGCTTTATTCGCGGCTACGCATTCTTCAATTCATGACTTTCACTTGCACAGATGTCGCCAGCTAAATCATGTCGGCGGCATTCACAGTGAGATTACATTGAACTGTGCCATTTCTACTTCTATGATGATACTCAAGCTATGTCCTACGTGATATTCCCCTTGTAACTAGACTTAAATGCGGATGAAGATTATCCTTGTCATTATCATCATTAAGACACCGCGTGTGCTGCTTTCCTGATTCTCTATGTAGACAAGCCAACTATTGTAGGCGTTCTTGATTTTCCCTAACTTTCATCACGTGGACACCGCTGCCGGTAGTCCCACACAAATAAAACATTGGCCCTACCATTTTCAGAGTTTGTCTCATTAGTAAGCGATTTATTACCCACTCTCGTGCTTCACTTAATTAAAGTGGGTGCATATTTGTGTCTGCTACCATGAACAGCTACATTTACAAAATAAATGAAGTTAGGTTTCTATTGCGCTGATAGCTTATATTATATTGATTCCATATCAGCCACATCCTTGCCAATTCTTTGATCTGTGTCACACTTGTTTTGCTTTTGTGTAACCGCAAGCAAGATTGTGCGATGCCGTTTAAGTACCGATAAGTGACATTCCATACACGCGCATATTTGTCATGCTAAATATTTTTTAAAGCTAATTTGACCGAAAGCTGCTGCTTCCTAAGACAGCTACAGCTTCCAATAAGATTAGTTTCAAAACATTAAACAAATCACATGTGTTGTTGCTTTACCACCACAATACCAAATTGTAGATTGCATCGCTAGGAGTGAGCGTATATACTGAGAGAGCATAGGCGCGTTCTGATTGGTTGAAAAGTAAACTTAAAATCTCGTGATTTTATAATTAAGAAGCTGCCCTGTCTAGGGATAACGCGGACTCCTACAACACTACTTTCAAGATGGCCGATAGTTTTGTTGTATGACCTGCTTAAATCGGAGGTACTAGACTCTTGTTTTTAAAAGACTACGTGGTACAGTTAGGATATATAGTTGGTCAAGAATATACGCCATAACCTGCCAGCTCACGTATTCACTGACAATTACTTATACTATTTATGGGCGCTGCCAATTCGGTATCACTATTATTCAATATAAGTGTGAACACAAACGAGTACAATGAATAGTTGATGCCATTGAATTGAGAAAGTATGCAATGTCTGCCAACCGAGTGTGTATTCGTCACTAGCTGAATTATTTAATGATTCTTTGGCACTGGTAGGAACTACGTAAAGGGTATGCCATTACGTACATGCGCCTGCTACTCAATTTGTGCTCGGGTTTGGTGTAATCATATTTCGAACACCAAGGCAATGTCGGAGCTTAACTAGAGATGGACGTGGCAGAGCCCAATGTACATTCAACACTATATTTATTGAAATAATATTAAGGAGTCTCCTTAATTCACCTTTTACTGTATCCATCTATCATCTGACGTCATGTGACGTCATAATCAGCTAAGCGGTGTGTTGGATGACATAATAATCATTATGTCATAAATGATTATATTTGGCCTGTAGTTACCTCTTAATAATCCGACATGTTGTACGAATTGTATGTCTCTACTATGTAATACACACGCTGTTGAATATTTTGAAACTGCCATAGGCAGCAACAGCGCCCAGTCAAATTGGTCCCGAACTATTCAATAGCTTACCTGTATAGTTTTATGGGGACTGATAGTCAGGGGGTACAGAGATCGATCGATTCCAGCACGAGCTAAGTGTAGGTGGAGCTTAGCTAGAGATGGGCGGGGCATAGCTAAAATGGGCAGGTACATTGGTTTTATCTAAAGAAATAAATGCACATTGAATAGCACTTGGTTCATTAAGGGAGATTATCTGCATAGCTAAGTACTATACTTTATTTACCCCTGTGTTTCTTTGCATATCATATGCAGATTCCGCACCAGATATGGTGTACTTTCTAATTAGACATAGCTAAAATCAGAACTTGGGTACGCATTGAAATGCGTATAACAAGACAATAATTATCATGCATTGTTTATAAGCCAGTAGTTGAAGAAGAATACTGACAAAATGTCATGGTTCGCAACATTGAGTACGACAGAACAGGCATACATACGGGTTTCCTAGAAACGGCTAATTGGATCCCTAAGGGATGTCACATGCTTCCTCCAGGCGTACTAATGCCGTGCAGGGTAAATAGTTAATATGGCCGGCTAACCGCTTTTTTAAATTATGCTTACCAGTTTACTATAATATGTTAACAGATTCGCTGGAGTATGCTAACTGGTTCCATGCTAACATGTGCTACCTAGCTGGTTCTCTAGGCTTGCCAGGCTAACTAGTTCTCTAAATCAGCTTAGTTCGTGTTATGATGCCTGTTAATCAAAGTGAGCAAAGTGAACAGGTTCTGGGTAATCAGTTCCCGATCACGTTGGAACAGTTCATCCTGCCATAGATCATTCAAAAGCGTAAGCTGGCAGATCAGCAGTAAGTGACATCGACTAGACAATAGACGCAACTTGACAGATCAACAATCTAAACTCCCAACTCGTTGAAACATAATTCTTAACAGTAGCGTTCTACTCTGATGCACTGCATCTCAGGCAAGTATAGACCGACGGATATGGATGACCCGGCATATGACGTATGCGGTAACAATTCTGAAAAACCGTTGCTGATTGTCAACGCTTTAAGACCCAATCTAACATATGTTACCACTAATACGTGTACGCTGAAGAACTCGCCCCCACCCCTAACCCACCCACCCCATCTCTCTCTCTCTCCCTCTCTCTCTCTTTTATTAATTTGATGCACACACTATTGATGAAATAGCAACATATATAATTTCCTCTAAAAAAAAGTAATGTAACATCCAAAAATACAAAACTCAGCAGATTCCTTCATAGTTACCTACCCATATATTATCATATGCATGAGGAATCCTTCACCACGCATGGAAGTTCTAGAAGCAAAGTACATGTTTTTGACAATAGTACTAAAGTTACACGCTCTACCATCACATCGAATGCTGCCACTCTCGCTAGCTGCGTCGTGTTAATCTTTTAAACGGAATGGGGAATCCAGTTTTAGCTTATGCCCTGACCAATCTCTAGCTAAGCTCCACCCACACTTCGCCCGTGTTGGGACCGATGGATCCCTGGACATCCTGACCAAAAATTTCCAGAAAACTATACATGTAAGCTGTTGAACATTTCGAAACTAATTTGACCGGGTTCTGTTACCACCTTTGACGGCAACCGTACCCAGTCAAATTAGTTTCAAAATATTCAACAGAATGTTTATTACAAAATAAGGCCATACAATTAGTACAATACTCGAGCGATGAGTTCGTCATGATTTAAGCATTTGTGACGAATTTGTCTACGTCATTCATGGCGTCATTGATTATGACATCATCATACACGTCACGTAATTGATTTTTACGTCATTTGATTGATGGATAAACTGGAAATGTCCATTACCGTTAGCTAAGCCTGTTTATTAGAACAACATATGCTCCCAATTCCAACACACTTTTTCATAACAGACGCCAGTGTGGGGACCGCAGCGGACGTGAGTAAAAATTACGACAATGGTACTTACCTACAAGTGTATGTTGAAATTGTATCATGGGTGTCTGCGTATGGAATGATCCATACGAAAACAGCCACACAATGCGAATGCCATGGCTCAGAATGTCCTCACTTGATGAATATTAATTCCATTAGGATATCAACATGGTGTGAAATAATGTATTCCATACAGTCATTCATCAACCGAAATATATAACTAACAACTTTCTGGCGAAAGTCGATTGTATGACCGCTTAGCGCGCTGCTTCTGGAACTGGTCAACTGTCCTATGATATTGTCGCACACATTTGCACAGAGATTCCTGGTATCATGTTGATCATATCGATCCAGACAATGATCAACAGAAACTAGAAGCGAGCTACTACATCTCAGCGTCTGCTCAGAAGACGTCCGCATTAATGACATTCCTTTGTGGGTGACTGGGCAAACGGCGGACTGCGCATATTTAATACTGAAATTCAGATCGGAAAGTTCGTTACAGACGATCAAGATCTACTGGAATACGTCATTGATATCAACCGTAACATATGGGAGACCTATTTAAGACTACAATGACTGAATAGTCTGGTAAAGAACAGAGGATATATAGGCAACTAAACACTCGCCCCCTCCCCAATATGGCATGCCCTATTTCTGGGGATATAGGCAACTAAATACTCGCCCCCAATATGGCATGCCCTGTTCGAGGATACAAATTCCGCACATTTTAGGGCCACGGACAACCATCTACATACAACAGAGTGGCGACTAGGTCCGCATTGGAGTAAGCCGGATGGAATTGGTTTGTGATTTCAACTGAACACTTCGCGTCGAATTGAGCAAAGTAATACGCAGCTTTGGAAAAGGATATGGGTTGTAAGTTACAACTACCACTCGCGCGATCATCCTTCTGTTGACACGCTGCCTCCAATAAACCATTAAGTACACCCGTGTCCATAACACTGATAACTGTACACAATTAACAATGCAAGTATACATTGCGACAACTTGTCTGATAGGTAATTACTCGACAGCTAATCATTGGGCAACCGTTTAACTGCTGATATGCTGAATATGTTGTGGCTTAGCCACAAACAACTTTCAGTCAAATTGTTTTCGAAATATTCAGCGGATTCAGAGTTATTGATCATTTCAATTATTGCCTGGTGCCTTGCCGCAGCCAGATAATTTGTAATAACTGACTGTATATATTATAATAATGACATGTATAGATGTGTGGCAGGGTTCCCCGGAGGGTGACGTGTATACATTGCACGCGATTGGTACATTTAGATAGTTAACCAGGTTAACCCATAATAGTCAACACCGATGAGAACTCCCATTTGGCATAGGAAGAAGTGTTAATTTTAAAAGAGATTCTGCTGCAAGCTGCTTCTTTCCGCAATAACAACAGCTTAATAGCGGCGTTATCGCCCACGTACATGATATATTACTATTAATTTCCAGCCATTTCCCCTTGTGTGCCTAGTTTCATGTGCTGTAAGACGAGGTGTTATTCATCCGTCGTATAGGCTAGATGCGATTAATTATTTCCATAGCCCGAGGGATATTGTAATTGCCTATGTATGTTCGTGTGTGCGACCGTCCAGCCTTCCATATGTTGGTCCAACGTGAATGGAGGTGGAGCGGTTCATGGAAAGGATGTGAGGAACTCAACCTAAATATGAGGATATGCGGATAAGTGCGGCGATGCATGATTGATCCGTTTTAATGCCAACTTGACAACAAACGGCATTCTAGAGAGCATGTCATTCATGTATATGACATCATAATCAATTACGTCACATGTAGGTTGACGTCACAATCAAAATACGTAATGAAGACCGTCATGAACGCTTAATGGTCTTCATTACGTATTTTAATTGTGACGTCAACCTATAATACGCATTCTGTTCAATATTTTTAACTAATTTGACTTGGCCAATTGAGTTTCAAGACATTGAGCAGGTTAGCTGCATAGTTACCATCAACTTGACGCTTGGGAAATTCAGGAGGCAACGTGGATAAATCGATTCCAACACGCGTAAGGCATTGGCGGAGCTTAGCTAGAGATGGGCGTGGCAAAGCTAAAATTGATTCAACCATTGTCATGGTCTCACTGCAGCTGATGGCAACGTCCACCTATAACACGCTCGCTATAGGCATTCGCATCGCCTAATATATGGGAATCACTATGGTGTTGTTTTAGATCGATACTGATAAATGGTCAGGTGAAAAGAGTGATTGTAATCCTAAGCATATTAACAACACCCACTGATATCGAAGTCCACATGACACTTTTCATAGGAGGAGAGGGCGGGGGGGGGGCAGTGTGTGATGTAGGTTTGCTAGAAAGAGTTGGGAGGGGTGGGGTTGGTGGTGTCTGATATTTAGATGTTCGCATAGGAGACAAAAATGTACCTTCACGTGTCTGTGAAACTTTTTTCAGTGAGATCTTACGCATTTCTCCTGCAATATTCCAAGAAAAATATATTTATCCAAACTTATACTCACAACGCAATCAGTGTGATAAACAGAATATTAATGCTTGGAACCGACTATGATTCAAATACATAGGTCAAAGTTGATAATTGTCAGGATAAAAACGTACAAGGAGATGTCCGAGACGATCCGATCATTTGTGCCCAAAAGGAATAACATATGGCATCAACAGACATTCTTCAAGGCCACATCTTGTGAACCCCCATGCCCACCTATATGATGGACTAGCCCGGCCTACGGTTGAATATGAGACGAGACGCCATATTAGTGATGGCATTGCACGGATTATCATTCTTTTTTAGCTTAAACATAAGTGTTGCAACTTTTCTATTAGGATAGATGAGTAGCATAAATCGATTAAGTTATCAACATTTGCATTACTTTCTATAGTAACAAAAATCATACTTATTTATAACTGTATCTTTAAAGAAATCCGGGTCATAAAATCAGCGATTCCATGACTGCGCGTCTCGTGCCATGGAACAGATAAATTGTCCAACCGCGTAGTCGCTAATTGCATTGAGTCAGCGTGCCAGAGAGTAACAGGAATATGGCTAGCTCTATATAGTGGAAAATCGAATTACCTCGTCACTACCACAATGCCATTTATTTATCATCTTGTTGTTTTTCTACTCTGATACACGCCTTGATTCAACATGACGCTGGCACCACTACTATTCTTCGATCTGTTGAAATAACAACTACGTCCGCGTCCATAGCAAGGGTGACAGGTTGTTTTACGTATCTATGGTTGTGTTTTCATTGACTTTGACACAGTATTGCTGAAGTCGTGAGATGGTTAACACCTCATATTATCTACACTGGGGTAGGGAGAGGCGAACGCGAGTAATACGTGTACATTATGTCGATGCTGATTACCAAGGAATCTTTGCCAGTGGCGATATTACTAAGTGTATCAGATGTGTATTGGTCTAGTAGTATTAGACTTGTGGTTTATGGGAACGACTATGGCATGAATGACTAACGCAACACACTTCGCATGAGGGTTGTTTAACTCGAAGAGAAACATTAAGTAATAGAAGGGCGGCTGCATATGACCGCGCGGGACACCCTATGTGACGTAAGTGTTATTGTTAAACCTCGAAGTACAACCCCAGCCGAGTTCAACATCACATGTTGCCACTTTCAAAAAGTGTCCATTTTGACCGCCATCTAAGTCAAACTGGCCGCCATTTAAATGCCTGAATATCAGTTTCTGCGCATAATCAACACGACTTCCATCTTACAACAATTGATAATAATCAAAACATATTGTTAATGTATTTTTTTTACATATTTGAGCGTCTTCCATCACTCGTATCAATATTAAATATCTAGATATATCCTCCTTTTGAAGTCGGCATGGTCGCCGCGGTGACATAGGACACTAATAGGTGCTCAATTACTGAGAATATGCATACGGGAATATGTATCTAAATGAGGGCAGTTATATCACTCGCTTATTTCAATTATTTATACTGCGAACAAAGGCAGTCATAGATTGATGATGCTTGTATGTAGTTTAGGAAAATGATCAGTATTACGAAGTGCCAATGTATGGCAGATACTATCTAAATGTTAGACTTACAGTAACACTTGTCTGTGAGCAACACATCAAAGAATGATCACTAAAGACACATACTCGTTTAACAAAAACAATTTACCATAGTGAAGAGCATTTGGGCGCACAAGGTGGTGTTATCTAAGAGGGCTATCTTAAAAGAACAACCAACTGGTGTCCCACAAATGCAGATGTCCGATATAGACTGGTTGACCTAACTCTTGTTTATGAATGCGGGTCTTTATAGATGCTTATGCTAATTGAGCACCTGTAGAACATTGCATTGCTATTGATCGTATATAAGAAATACAATTATTAGTCTATAAAGAAGCAGTTAGCTGTATTCTCGTATATCCGCTGTATATGGAAGATCATTCGAGTATATGTTTCCTCCTGGAAGCACACAAGATCTGTACACATCTGTGCAGTTTACAGTGTTGCCATCAATCTCAAACAAGCTCGCCCCGTGTGTACCGAATATGAATCAAATTGTGAAGTATGGCAACATCGTCACTGATCACACATGCATTATGTACGTGTGTTCCTGTATCCTTTGCATATACATTTAATGCACGAGTTAAAACGGACTTTCTAGTCCTGTAAATTAATCCACATGATGTAGTCAATGAGGGTGGAACTAGACAAAGCGGATATTTGCATGTCTTCTTTCATGTCCAGTTTCCGCTTTGGCCAAATAATAGGCATGTGAACAAACAGTTTCGAATCAGCTTTCACTACCATTTCGCGATCATCAATTGTAATAACTCTTCCTCTGCAGAGTGTATGTGGTTGGTAATAAATGATGGCATTGCCCGTTCATCTATCTCCTCAGCATGAACTAGTTTGTTTGTTACTGTGTCCTCAATTTTGAAGCCTCATACTACTTGATGGTGCGAAGAGATTTAACCCCAGTTAATTAGCCCCAGCATCTATGCATAATTTTACCCACATCATATTCATCTTGTTTCATTCAGAGTGGACTTTCATCACTATCTGTACGAGCCAGCGAAGGGCATTTAAGAGCTACACTGAGTATTACATGCTCTGACAATATCCATCTAGAAATGAGTCTCAAAACATGAACATCGGACGTATTATGGTGGAAGGCGACCATGTCTTTAAGGCAACTATTTCTTCAGATGACGCAGTAATTGATATTACACTTACACCTGCTAGTACCATGGAAGGTGCCACCGCTAGTAAGTTTCTATTCATTGATATAGATGGCACACATAGTGATAATCACTTCAGACTAAATTCTCTGCACTGCTTGCTTTCTCTGCAATTGCTATTTCTGCTTTTCTGATGATTTCGGTAGATACCCATGGCGAAATCCGTTCAATATGTGTACGTACAATGTCCGCAGTACGTGTAATTTGCCTCATTTTTCCATGTGAGTCACAAAATATATTCTCTTTCCAAGAGTTGGGATTCTTCTGTGTAGCCCATGACAAACCGTTACCCTACCAGTTACATTAAAAGTATGCCTAGTTGTTGCAGACCTAATCCATGCCAGCGATACAGCAATGTGGGAATGTTAATATTAGATTCACATATATTATCTGCTTTGGGCGGCCACACATTGGACGATACTGCGTTTAGAATGTTCTCGCCTACACGTGTGCAGCCTTCATATAGCTCTAAAGAAGCATCATCCACAAGCTGTTCTAAGGCACCGCACTCAATCGCCTCACCAGTATCAACATTTGTTGAATATACGCGAACACTATTGTTAATACAAGATAATAATAATGGTATTTATTAATCTTAATGTAAATGTATAGTCATTTAACAGTAATGAAGTTATAATAGCTAAAACTGGGTTATTTTATCCAGCTGGACCTGGATTGTTAACTAACGTAACAATGTCAGGGGTGGTGGGCTTGGAGTGGGGTGGTGTTATCTCTAGGAAACATGCATGGATTTGGAAGAAATTCAATCGAAAACTTTCCATTCCAATGGGATATTAGCATACCAAATTTGAAGCGAATCTACATATTATTTGTAGAGTTATCCTTCTGAAATGAATTCTCATGAGTTGGTATATGGGCAAACGCACGGATCACAACGGGCGTGGGGTGAATTTATATGTTCACTGGCAACGGTGTAAGTGAACACTTAGTGTTGGGAAGCTGTTTTAACCATATCTAGCAAGCAAATGCTGAAGTATTAAGTCTGAGTAGTTTCTGTTGCGAACATTACGTTGTGAATTTATGGGAGATCAAATCAAAAGTCAATTACATTTTCATATACCATCCTGTTTAGCAAAGTGTAGATAACAACTTGAAAGCTAACCGTGTGAACGATGACTTTTCTTCTCTGGATGGTCGTCTCGCGGAAGAGCACTATGCTCTCAAATGCTAATGAGATAGTCTAACAGAATTGACTGGGCTTCATCACACATGAAAACCAAAACAGGTAAAAATTACATTCCAGTCTACTGACAGAGCTATGCACTAGTGTCAGGGTGGCGCAAAAGACATGAAAGGTTCACGAACTAATGCTTGACATTAGAGAAAGACATACATGCGTGTGCCTAGTGATATAGAAGAATGGATCACAGAAAGATACACTATCTGGCATGTACACAATGAGTTCCCGTCAATTCGTATAGCTGTAAGCGGGGTACTTGCAAGTTAGACCGGTGAAAGAGGATTTTTTCCCTCTGGGTGCTGGCCTATCGGAAGAGCGCTCGACTCCAAAACGCCAGAAATATGGTCTCGCAGAATTGCTCGTGCTTGAACCCCCATCGCTCGAAAACGGAAATAGGTTAAAATTACATTCCAGATGATGGAGTTCATATACCTAATGCTTGCCATTAAATAAAGACAGACAGACAGACCATGGGATCATGTTTCTTTTATGGAATTATATGCGCAGTATCAGACTACTGACATGAAATCAATTTGCTCATTCTTAGCTCCATTGCTTGGGAAAACAAGCAGGGATCGGCGTTGAAGAAATAATCAAAGATGGCAATCAAATCAGACTTGGGAAATAGGGGAAGGGGGCGGATTTGAAGTTATGAGCCCAAATTGTATATGTATTTAACAAGGTTTGCCGTCAAACCCCAACAATTTAAAATAATGGCCGGAATAGTGCTTGAATTGTATACGTCGTTAACGTGGTGTTCTTAATGCATACATTTCGCTTGAATGTGATTGAATGGCTAACCATTTTTGCCCAATTTCAGACGGATCTCTATTGAGGCTAATAAGGTGAAGCCGTTAGGTTAGAAAAATAGACGACCCACGTTTGAAGTGTGGCTAATGGCGCAAGTGGTTCACAGTAATTGGTTAACCGGTTTGGAGATGAAGATGTTTTAAGGGGTTTCTAAGAGTATCCAATAATGCCAATGATCCAAATAACCCAATATATGCGCGGCGAAAATAGAACAATCAGCTTCCTGTGAACAATCAGGACTCTAGGCCCGAAGTATGCTTCTTGCCAAATTCAATTGAAATCAGCCAAGTGTTTCATCAGAATACGCTGTTTAAAGGATTGATATACAGACTGTAGATAACAAAAGATTGCAGACAGTCGCTATAACATAAGCTCACCTAGCCTTTCAGGGAAGGTGAGCTAATTAGTCGATCGGCTATATACATATACACTTCGACCGTCTCGCGCACTCGATCTGTTTGCTTTACCACTAAAGACTATATTTCAAAGGATATAGCTCCACGCGATTTGAAGATGAACAGTTGTATATACGTTTGGGATTAATTTGACTGAAAGTTATTGGTTCCTTACATCGAGGTGTCACAATAGTCTGTAGCTTGCCGCGTACTAGAAGAACGAATGATTAGAAAGAAAGGGGTTAGCTTAGATATTGCCAGAATATCGAAACACAGATAGTGTACATCATGTTTTAACATTTCCCTTACGTGATCAATGTTTCTCATTGAATATCTTCCGTAAGACTAACAATACCGGACAAAATATATATATATATATATATATATATATATATATATATATATATATATATATATATATATATATATCTCGTGAGTTATAGATTATATACTTCCCGCAGTTCTCGATCGTTCTCTTTGTGCTATGAGTTTCCATCTATCCTCACTTCTATCCGTGCTTATGCCTATCAATATTTCATCAATTATTTCTCCATGTTAAGCACGGTCAAACTGTGTTCAATGTAATATCCAATATCAAGCAGGAATACAAAAATTGGATATATATAATTTCAAGCAGGAATACAAGAATTGTTGTATCTGATTCGTGTATTTAATCAGGCGACATGTTGTCTCAAGGTCAGACAATCTAGCTATATAAGCAAGATACCATTGTTACATATAATTCGGACAATGAACTCCGTGTTAACCCTTTGAACCCTGAGTTCGCAACATCTCAATTCCAAGGTAACTTCACGGATAAGATGTTGAATATTTTGAATCTAATTTGAGAGGAAGCTCATCTTCCAGTAAAATTGGTTTCAAAATATTCAACAGGTTATCTATTAGTGTAGATGAATTTTGGAATTCGTAATCTTGGGTTCAAAGGGTTAAAATGATCTGCTTACGATAAGTTGTCGAGATTGCCATCTGGTGCAGCAGCTTCGGTGAAAGCGAATCGCTTTGTTATTTTATCAAATATACACATGCGCGGCGTGCTTATAGCTGTCCACGCGAAGTCGATGGCTGGTTCTCATTGAATACATGACACACACACACCCCAACCACCACCCACCCATACCTCACCCCCGCTTTAAATCGCTCTTTAAATATATATTTAAGATCCGATATCATGTCATTCTTACCAAGATGGATTGTACATTCGTGTATTTACTCGCAAACATGCATTAATCCACGTTTTCTGTTACAAGTGTCTGAATAAGCCTGATTTTAAAATCCTAGCGAACGATAGTTCATGTTGTGTGTATTTCCCTCCAATGATTCGAAGCACCGCGACGCGATACGTCGCTGCACATCTTATAACGCGCTCTGCCACCCGGGGTCACCTCCAGCCCTAGATCGACCACTGTATGCATTGTTGCCTATTTACTTGCTTGATTTGGCATAAAGGAATTAGATATAAGTATTAGCATAGTCAATATGGTTCGTTGATAAAATTTAAACTAAGCATACGGCGGTGCTCCTTCATAGGGTGCTTAATCCTAAAAGAAGAAGACAATTATGTCATCATCCCGGAACGCAGTTTTCAGCCTGACCAATCACCTGTCAGCTGTCTTTGATTGCCATAAGTCCCCTATCTCCACCACGGAGAGGGGCATGCTTGTCCGTGGTGGAGATACGGAACTTATAGGCTACGATTAGACGAGATGTATTAAACCATTACACATAATGTAGTCTTCTAATAATGTATTACCACGTTGTAGTCTCGCGCGTTAGTGGCTGGTGTCGTTAACGGGGACCACACACGGAGAAAGGTCAATGCGCGCCAAATGATGTTTATGTATAATTTAATTAAAATCAATATAAATTATATCACTTGCATAGTTTCCACGTCATAAATAGTAAATTCCGCCACGTCCAAGAGAAACGCTGAGTTACCTCAACTGAGTGAAATAATTGTTGTGGAATGGCGTCATCGCGTGAATGATGTTTGGTTGTTGTTGATTGATATCTCACTATAGGGCATGCATCTCATTCAGACACACAGGACGAACTTAGGATTCGGGTGACCCTATGCAAAGTTCCCCAAATTATTACACGTGTGTGTGTGTGTGTGTGTGTGTGTGTGTGTGTGTGTGAGCGCGCGCGCGCGTGTGTGTGTGCGCGCGCGCGCGGTGGTGGTGGGGTGTTGGGAGTCTAGGATCGCGGGAAAGATATCGTCCAGTTTCGATAATTGGACGCCTTAGGTCAGAGGGCTGCGGGATTTGGCCACATCGGTCTTATTCAGCAGTATAGCTCAGAAATAAGTTGGAATATTTCAAAGACAAAATAAAAAAGATGGTGTTGAATATTTTGAACATAATTTGATTGGAAGACTAAGGCAGCAATGTTTCAATGTCTTCTAATCTATGAATCTAATATGTTCAAAATATTTAACAAAACATGTTTTATATCACGTTCAAAATTGTTTCCTTTTGGAAAAGAGGCGACTGATTTACGAGTTGGTCTATAAGTGTGGCATCTATGCGTGTAGCTTGAAGTTATGCAGCGGCACAAAATTAAGACACAAAATAAATTTTGTATAACCTTTTGGGTTTGAGGATCCCCTGGAAATGTGGGGCCCCTGTGCAAATGCTCGTGTTGCACTGCATTAAGTTTGGCCATGCAGATACCGCCCTATTGTTGAGATTCAAGCGGAACACGTAAGTCGCTTCGTAACTTTATTATACGCTAGTTTCTTCTAATCTGAAACCACGTGGTTGACGATTCACGCTATTAGTCATACTGTGAATTGGGCGGGGTTTATATTAATAGAGGTATTGAACATTTGTCAAATTGATTTTGTGACCAGTTGCCAAAGTGTGTTTAATTCATAAAATATGATTAAAACTTATATTTTGGCGATTTCTTTTTTATTGAAATCTAATTTGGCTGTTTGATCTCCTTTAACTGAACAATGCCATACATCTAGATATGCTGGATGTGTACCACTATTGTATTACGGTTATAATGTTCTACCATGAACTATCTTGAAACATTTTAATGAAAAGCTTGAAACATTAAATCTTTGAATCCTGAATACACAGAATCTTAATATCAAGATAACATATAGGTAGGCGGTTGACCGTATCGAAGCTAATTTTACAGGAACTTGTTGCTGCTGTTGTCAAATTAGCTGCAAAATAATCAACAGAATACGTCTTGAATTACAGATAAAGGGTTGTATCTTTTCAAAGGGTTAATAGACCGAAATAAATAAGTGGCAACATATTATCGAAATTTCCATGGCTTCCATGACAAAATTTGATCGGCATCCATAGATTTAGTTGGGCAATCATCGACGTTGCCTCTACTTGCAAATGTGTACGTCCTGTCTGGGTACGGCATAGTATTATTTATGTAGCAACACCAAATAAATTCTAAGGTATAGCAGACTGAAAATATTTTCTAGGCCCACAGATATAGCAACACCATAATGGTAGAACATATGCCATATTCCTCAAATGGCGATAGAATAAAACAATACTGAAAGCAATAAAGCAGGAAAGATTACAAAGCCATTTTCTCCAGCCACATTTTACAGATGGGCATGCCACTAGGTGATAATAATAGAGTATCGACAATGGAAGGATTGTTCTTTGCGATCAACAGAGCACAGAACCAAGTGGCAGGTATACGTTCGCTAGGGCCGACCACAGGTCTTGAAGCGCAACAAGCGCCACACACGACATTGGGTTTCGACTCAAGAATTTTGCAACATAATTTCTTTTATGGGTATGCATTTCAGGAATGTCCCCTGAACAACATACTCAAAGGCCAATTAATTATATTTGCTGGATAGTCTTCAAAATAACATTGCACAATATGCAAATTATGTAGCACCATTATTGAAAGCATTAGTATCATGGCAGATGGGGTGTATACACCCAGGTATTGAGAGTTGGTGAATACGATTAGCACCTATCTACATTATATGCATGGATACTCATGCACTACGCAAATCAATGCCGCAATTAACAAGGAATCCTGTTTTATTGAATATCCTCTCAAATAGAGTGAATAAACACCATCTGTACACATGCTTCGGGTCTTGAATACCTATAGTCATTATCAAGTTCAATTTCAGGAAGGTTAGCGCAAATCAAACCTTGGCACTCGCTACAAACCCATTGGTAATCAAAGCCATGCCTGTTGAATGTGCATCTAACCCGTTTTGCAATTGCATCTGAGGACTCAGGTATGCAGTTTAAATGGAGCTGGTGGCATGTCAGTTTGTATAGAGACTAAATGGCCATCGATGGCCTTCCATCCCCTCTCACCCCTGTATTTAGAAGTACGCTCTAAAGCTATGATACCAACGTAGATGTTGGCAGCCACCGATGTTGGTGGTAAACGTTGTCGTTCATTAACGCATTTTCTTCACTCAGTTTCTCTGAGATTCGCCTGTGAGCCTTTAATGAAGAGACTTCGTCAGACACACATGGAGCTGCCATTAAGCGATTAAATAATTCACCAGCTTAGTCTTAGCCCAACACGTTTTGGTGTCGAACAGGATGTTCTTACTGGATGGTATCCAGTCTAGCCTGTCCTTGCATTCTGTGTAACTCGCCAGAGGAATAATCCACTCATCCCTCCAGTCCGTCTATATTGGGATGCGTCCTCAGAGCACGGTTGAATGCATTCGCTACATGCATCGTATTGAGGGCTGCATCCAGAAATGCATACCAGTAAAGGACATTCTGTGGCAATATCTCTGTTTTAGTGAAGGCAATTGAGTTTTGCTGTTATGGTGGTCATTTAGAAGCGTATTAATTTACACTAATACCAGCCCTGTGGCAATGCATATACTAATCTTCTGTAGGCTACCTCACAATTCTATTTAATCACACGTGGCCATATCAACAGACACTTGCTAACAATTATGTTCTGATACCATATGTATCACTGACTATACGAAAATGGAAGCGCGACATTGTGTGTAATTTATCGGGTAGACCCGGCGTCCCGTCGGTAATTTAATTTCGACGGGTATCCAACTATCGCGATGTGACCATCCAGACTAGCATTCAAACTCAATCGGCCTACCATTGAGCAACGGGGTATCGGCTTCCAATCTGCAAATCGAACTAGATCAGCATTGATAGGAGCAAATGTTTGCCCATTTCCAAAATACTTAGCGAATGCAATACCAGTCTACAGTGTTATTAGTGAGTTGTCTAAGATGGTGGAAATAGAATACGATTGCTTGTTATTTTTAATCACAAGTGTCGTCAGTTGTTATGGAAGGTGGACGAGATGATGTACGCTGAATCTGATATTTATCAGAAATAGCAATTTGGTTTATCTGTCTGTCTATTGGTCGGTGGATCGGTGTGTCGGTGGGTCTGTCGGTTGGTCTGTCGCTGGGTTGGTCAGTCGGTGGGTGAGTCGGTGGATCTGTGGGATGGTCAGTCGGTCGGTCGGTCAGTCGTTCGGCCGGTCGGTCAGTCGGTCGGTCTAGAGGTCAGTTGGTCAGTCAGTCGGTCATTCGGGCTGGTGGGTGGGTGGGCGAACGTGCAGGGTGTGGGTGAGCTTGTAGTCTGGCGAATCGGTGGATTTTGAAGACAGGTGGGCGGGTGCAAGGTGTCCAATATTTTGCTAGTTTTTCGGGCTTAGCTCAACATATTATCTTTTAGATCAGGGGTGTTTAAGTCTCTTTGAACTACAATTTGAAGACAGTGGATAATTCTTAACCTTACTTGAGACGCCGGTCGGAGTCCGACGTTGCCTATTCAAGACTGGGCCTGATGGCTTGAAGGTTCAGATTCGGGAGAAAGGTTGCCTTTCACGCTCACATATTAATAATGTCCTACTCAGAGACTACCGCGATTACTAGTAACAATTAATGAATATAGCTTTATTAAAATTGCAAAACAACTTAATAACTTGAAGATTTAACTGGACAAATATTCACAGATTAACTTTTATAGTTGACTAGACTGATACTGACAATTCAATGGCTATAACAAATTCGTACTAAGATAGCTCTTATTACAGTAACGACTACTCTTAGGAACATCAGTTGGGCGAGTCTTAATCTAAGCGCTGCATAAGTGTCTTAATATTCGTATTTTGAATACTTCGTCAATCTTAGATTCCATGCATGCTTAGGCATTCCAATCTTGCCTGACAGGTCGATGACTAAGTTTTTGCTATTCATTATATAATGGGTAAGCTTGGGTTTCACTGAGTTCTTATCCATCGTATTGACATCAATATTGCACACTAACGATCAATAATAGAGTCAATTTTCAAATTTGACAATATTATTGTCAATTATATTGATCGTGTATAGTCCGCTTATCTGGAGGCGCTATACACAATTTTGGATAGATTGATCCACGGTGTCAGAAATCAGTCAACACATTCACGAATCCCGTGCAATGTATGGATGAATCCTATCGGTCACTCAAGTGTATGCCGCCATAATGCATTACGCACATGTAGACTGCCGTCATAATCAAACTGCGCATTGATTGGCGAAACTAAGTCCGTCAAAAACTTGTAACGGTCCGTCACATAGGCAGCAACATCACACTGTCAAATTAGTTTAAATTAGCCAGCAGCTTACATGTCTGTATAGTTACATTGCAATATGAATTCTGGAAGTTCATGGCTCAAAGTATATAAATCGATCCCAACATGCAAAGCATGGGCGGCGCTTAGCTAGAAACGGGCGGGGTCTTGTTAAAAGTGGATTAATCCATTGCGCATCGTCCTATGGCATGCATTACAACTATTTCCAAAACAAAAACAGACCTATTTATTTAGTACAATTTCGAACACGAGGTAAGAAATGTGCTGTTACGTATTTTGAACATACTTGGATTGGAAGACATTGCTACCTTAGCCAATCCATTATTGTTCAACACATTTAACAGTGCGTTATATTTTGTTTTGAAAACATTCTAAGTTATTTCTAAGCTGTACTGTAACAACCGGTTGCTGACGTTTTTGATGGTAACAATCCACACGCGGGCAATGCGTAATGGCTGCATGATGGTAATTTGCGTTGTCGGCATGACATTCTATTTATGTGAGCCTATGACGGTGCGCTGACAGACAGTGGTGAATATTTCTTCCGCAAAAAGGCCTATTATTTAGAGCATCATTCTCTGCCAATTAACCATTGTGACCGAAAATTCAATGGCGTGGTCAGATCTGCCATTCAAGTATCTGACATCATAAACAAAATACATCATTTCTTCTCTGAAGCCACAATCAAGCGCCGTACGCAAGTCTGTCATGAAAGTGGTACAGATTCGTCAAGATAAGTGTCTAAATTGTATGTCTTTTGTTGGTTACAAATAAATAAGCATTCGGTTGAATATATATTAAAACCAATTTGACTGCGAGTTGTTATTGACATAGGCAGTGACAACTTTCAATTAAATTAGTTTCAAATTATTCAATAGCTTACCTCCCATTAAACTCGAGTCGCTCAGTTATGAAATCGAATGTCATAATGAATTACGTCTGAGATTACGTCATTAAATCCGTAATAAACGCCGCTTAATGGTCCGTGAGGTTGTACGAATTGTATGTCTGTACCATTTAATAAACAATCTGGTGAATATCTTGAAACTAATTTGACTGGGCGCTATTGTTGCCAT